>PVHX01010391.1:0-70306 GCA_004024805.1 Geosciurus inauris
AGGAGTTGGAAGAGTGCAGACTTTTAAACCATGACTTAGCAGCCAATTTATGGGAGACTCACAGGTCCTGTGAGGTCCTAATATGTTTGAGAAACCAGTAGGTAATGTTGTGGGAGTGAGTAAGTCACTGAAGGGTTTTGGATTTCATGTTGAATGAGTTAGATAGTTATTCAGTGTTTTCCAATCTGCTCTACTTCAGGATGGGAAAAAGGAATGGGGATATAGACTAAACAAAAAATGACCATTTATCAGTAACTTTTGAAGCTGAATGATAAGTAGGTACAGGGATTTTATCACACTATTCTTTTTATCTGAAATTTCCAAGAATCCTTCAGTTGCTATGTTAGAAGTAGATAGAAAAGGGGCAGGAAGCTGGGCACGGTGGCACATGCTTATAATCTCAGCAGCTTGGGAGGCTGAGACGGGAGAGTTCGAGTTCAAAGCCAGCCTCAGCAAAAGCGAGGTGCTAAGCAACTCAGTGAGATGCTGTCTCTAAATAAAATAAAAATAGGGCTGGGGATGTGGCTTAGTGGGTGAATGCCCCTGAATTCAATCCCCTGTACCCTTCTCCCAAAAAAGGGGAGGGGCAGGTGTCGAAGTAAAGGGAACCAATTAGAAATCTCCTGCAGTTATTCAGGGTAGAGATGCAGTGATATGAGATGGTTACAGTGAAGGTATTGAGAAGTCGATTGAGTTTTGATACACACACACACACACACACACACACATGCATGTTTATTTGTGGTACTAGGATTGAACTCTGAGTGGGTCATTGTATCACTGAGCTACATTCCCAGCTCTTTTTTCAAAGGCAATTATCTTTTTAAAAAAATTTATTTGTGCATTATAATTATACATAATAGTAGGATTCATTATGCCATATTTGAACATGCACACAATTTGCTCAAGCTCTTTCTCTAGTACCTTCCTTTTCTTTCCCCTGACCCACTTGCTCTACTCTGCTTATTTCCCTTTTATTATTATTATTATTATTATTATTATTATCATTTTAATTAGTGCATTATCATTATATATGTATATATTAATGGGATTCATTGTAGTATATTTGTACATGGACATAGCATAATTTGGTAGATTTCATTCCCCAGAACTTCCCTATGTCCTCTTCTCCTCCGTCCTCTTGATGCCCTTCCTCTACTGGATTGGCTCCAGATTTTTTTAATTTTGAGGTCTCTGCTGGCCTCAAACTTGCAATCTTCCTACTTCAGCCTCTCAAGTAGTTGGGATTATAGGCATGCACCACCACTCCCAGCTTTTGAATATATTTTTAAGAAGTAGAAAGAATTGGTGGCTGGATTTGTATGTTGAGTGGGAGAGAGACAAGAATCAAGAATGATTGAGCAACTGTGAAAAAAAAGGAGTTGCCATTAACTGAGATGAGAAAGTAAGAGATGCAAAAAGATCAAAAGTTCAGTTTTAGTTTTGCTCGCATATTGAAGTAAGTATAGATGTTAAGGAAACAATTGGCTATAAGAATCTGATGCTCAGAAGAGAGGTCAAGGCTAGATATATGAATTTGAAGCTAGCAGGGTATAGATAGCATTTTAAGGCCATGAGTTATCACTAATTCTTTCATATTTGTCATTCTATTAAAAAAATCTTCCATTTACCAAAAGTTCACTTGCACACATGTACATACACATACACGCATATGTCAGATCTCTGAATGTAGAAACAATAGATTAGAAAATTGTAGAATTTTAGATTTTTAGATTAGCTAATTGTAGAAACAATTAGCTGAAAAATTAATGTACCCAGAACTCTGAGTGCACATATATTAATCACTTTTATGTTGGCTTCCAAGTGTCATTTAATAAATTGTATGGTCCTGGGCTACACTAAATGAGTCCATTTGTTCTGGCACTGTGAAAAGAAATAATTTTACATCTTAAAGGGTTCAATGGAAGATAAATTAAGTCACTGTTTCTTAGTGTCAGTAATTTCAGCAGTGTTATTGAATACAAATTGTTTAGTGTATTAATATGCTAGTCACCATTTTAATAATCTGCCAGTGAAGAGGACCACAGTTATTTGAGCCAAAAACCACATGTGAGATCAGAGGCATCGAATTCTGCTTTCTCATCCTGAGAAAGATGCTCCATGGGCTTGTCTAGGTTTTTCCCAACAAATATTTATAGTGTTTTCTAAACTGGCTGATCATTGTAATCACCAGCAGTAATTATTGGGCCCTACCTTTAGAAACAGTGAACCAGGAATTTGTATTTCTAGCAAGTAGAACACAGGAATTTATATTTCTAACAAGTGCCCATATTTGGGAAGTACTGGTAAGCAGTTTCAAGCAACGCTTGTTTTTTTCTTTCTCTCCAGATGTGCTGACTAGGCCTGTTTTTCTACCCTTTTACAAAAATCCACCCCTTCCCCAATCCATCTTCTTCCCTTTTGTAGTTGGCAACATACAGCCAAAATCTGAGGTAGAGTGGGGTAGGATATGGATTGGCTGCGTTTAGGTTGTAGAGACTGACTCTTCTATCCTGTCCCTAGAGTCATTCTCAATCTACTTACCTTTCATAAGGCAAGGTTTTCTCTGAATAATTGTTACTACTGTTCTACTGAATAAGTTTGCATTGCCTATAGCCTGTACCTTTACTCCATTGTCTGTATTATGATTCATAAGTTTAGATTTTTCATCACATCCCATTGGTAGGCCTCCAATAGGATTTAGGTTTAAACATGATCTTAAGGGAAACATAGAAGAAGGAAGAGCCTTGCTATCAAAAGTTGGGAATTCTATGACAGTTGCCCTCTTGGAACCAGAGACAATCATTTTGATATTTTGGGAAGAGAAATAATAGGGTTGACAAAATAGAATAATACTTGGATTTTTCCCTTCTCTGAGGGCCTGGACCAGGTAATTTTATCCCATTCAAGGTAGTGAACTCCCTGAATTCTATCCTTAGACTCCTTGGGAGATCTAGGGACCTCATGTTGGGAGTCTCTGTTTTAAATCTCTTCCACAATGAAACCAAAGTGAAAAATTTTAAACTATAAGTGAGAGCATATTCACTCCCCTGTTAACTTTTCAGTAGCCTTTTACAGTTAAAAGCCAGACTTTTTCAACATTCTCTTCAAAGCTCTTCCTGGTTTCTCCCACAGTCACCCCTCCAGCCTTATAGCTTTCTCTCTCTTGCCATTTCCACCATCTGTACAGCTCCACTGGCCTTCTCTCTGTATCTGCTTTAATGCCTTTGTTTTACTTTTTCCTGTACCTGCATTTGTGTATGTGTGTGTGTGTGTGGGGGGGGGTGTTAGGGGTTGAACCCAGGGCCTTGCACATACGAGGCTAGTGCTCTACCATTGAAGTACATCCCCAGCCCTGTACCTGTGATATCTTCTTTCAGTCTTCACTGGGCTGATTGTAACTTCACAGCTTAGTCTCAGGCACAGTAAAACGTCCTTATTTTCTGTACAACATTTATTATTAGCCAGTATTTTTTCTGTTAATTGTCTACTAGTTTATTTTCCACCTTCTCTCACTAGAATTTAACATCCATGGGAATAGGGATCTTATTAGTTTCATTTACCAGTGAAATGAAATGCCCATGATTGGAACAGTGCTTGGCTCAAAGTGATTACTCAGTAAATATTTGCTGCATCAATAAATGAATAAATGGGCTAGTGCCATGGCACACACCTGTAATCCCAGCATTTGGGAGGCTAAGGCAGGAGGATCCCTTGAGCTCAGGATTTTGAGGCCGGTCTGGGCAACATAGCAAGATGCCATCTCAAAATAAATAAATATAGGAAAGAATTTGGCAGGATCAAATTGTTCAAGGAAGTTATGATGGAGATAGTAAGATTAAAATGGAGGAGGTAATGGCTTGTGTGTTTTACTTTATATTTGTTCCAATCATAAAAGGAAAAAAAAGTGTGATTTTAAGTTTCTTTTGGGGATTTTAATGCATTTTCCAATTTTTCTAAAAAAATGTTTTACTTAGGGGGCTGGGGCTATGGCTCAGTGGTAGAGTGCTCGCCTAGCATGCGTGAGGCACTGGGTTCGATCCTCAGCACCACATATAAATAATAAATGAAAAAAATAAAGATCCATCAACAACTAAAAAAAATATTAAAAAAATGTTTTACTTAGAAATCAGATAAGTGAAATACTGTGTAAATAGTGATTTTAATTTCATATCAAGATTTGTATGTTTGGAACAGACTGGCCTCCACATTCTTTCACAAACACTATTGCTTTTGTTTTCTATAAAGAACATAATCATATATTTTGGTGTCAAGTCATATATTAGGGTATTTTCTGAATAGGTATCTGTCTGGATTTTCTTGAGCATCACTAAGAGAAAAACATAATACTTAGATAGGTCTCCATGGTAACTAATTTGGAACCAAGATTGATCCCTGAGGATAAAAACAGTGGATATTCCAGCATTGGGAAATGTTTTTAATTTCCTTTAGGTTGGGGAGCATGCTGTGCATTTCATTGTCTGAGCACCAGTTTCAGGAACCTTCTTTAGCCAAAAACTTTGCTTTCCAAATGTGATTAAAATCTAAACTGGGCAGATGCTAAGGCTGCTTCCCCTATAAGATCCTGCCCCGATCACTCAGGTCTTCTCTATCAGAATCTTACATAAACCCTTTACTCCTCAAATAAGAAGTTAATTCTTGGATGACACAAAACCTGAATTGTATGTACAATAATCCCTGTTGTCTGCAGGGGATACATTCCAAGACTCTCGGTGAATGCCTGGAACCTTCGATATACCAAACCCTATATATGTTCTATGTTGTTTTTATAAATATATCTACACCCATAATAAAGCTTAATTTATAAGTCAGGGATAGTAAGAGATTAGTGACAATAACTAATAATAAAATAGAACAATTATACCAACACACTCTAGTAAAAGTTATTTAAAACTTGAGTTGCTAATTTCTGGAATTTTCCATTTAATATTTTCAGATATAGTTGACCATAGAAAACTGAAACCAAGGAAAGCAAAACCATGGAGAAAGGTGTGTGTTCTTCTGTATCTCTCATTAGCCCTTTTATTTTGCTTTATAAATATTATCTTTACATGTCAGTTTCCCTGCTGAGATACTGATGGCAAAGACTTATTCATTCAAAACACATTAATAAATGTGGTGGCTAATTTTAATGTATCTCTGGGTGCTCAGGTGTTTGGTCAAACATTCTCTGGATGTTTCTGTGAGGGTGCTTTGAATGAGTTTAGCATTTGAATCAGCAGACTGGGTAAAACAGATTGCCTTCTCTAATGTGATTGAGTCTCACCCATTAAGTGAAAAGCCAGACTAGAACAAAAAGGCTGAATAAAAAGGAATTTACCTTGTCTGACTGCTGAAGCTGGGGTCTAGTTTCCTGCTTTGAACTGAAACATCACTTTTCCCTAGTTTTGAGCCTGCTGACATTTGGGCTGAAACTACAATATCAGCTCTTCCGGTGTCTTTCTCTCTCTGTATTTCTTCATTCTATTTTCTCTTTTTCTCTAGAGAACCCTAACACAATAAATGTGATGTATTAGGCCCTAGGCGAAGAGTACCGTTCCCTAGCTGTCTAGCTCTAAACAAGAGCACTTATCACATTGAAGCCAGCCTATCTCCTTTTTTAGTTACATATACACAAAATGCTGTGAGACCACAGAGGGAGTATAATTGCCTAAAGTTGAGAAGTCTTCACTTAAATATTGACAGTATAGTTGTGGAAAATAACACCAGATTGAGAAGAATAAACCTCTTATACATACATACAACATGGGTGATCTCACAGTCATAGTTTTGAGTGAAAAAGTATCAGATACACAAAGAATGAATAAAAGTGTTATAGATATCCTTGTAAAACAGGTTTTAGACCCCGATCTCAGTAAGAAAGCACCCAATACATAACCATTCGTTAATGTGTTAACAGTAATGTACCTAGTATACATGACACCCAAGAAGACTATTTGTTAACATTCTTCGACTCTATAAGATAAACATATTTTTCAATAAAATGTAATAGTAAAAATTATTTTCTTAGCTGGGTGTGGTGGCACACACCTCTAATCCTAGCACTTTGGGAGGCTGAGACAGGAGAATGGCGAGTTCAAAGCCCGCCTTGGCAACAGTGAGGTGCTAAGCGACTCAGTGAGACCCTGTCTCTACATAAAACACAAAATAGGGCTGGGGATGTGGCTCAGTGGTCGAGTGTCCCTGAGTTCAATCTACCAAATAAATAAATAAATAAATAAATAAACAAATAAACAAACAAATAAATGAAATAAAGGTATCATGTCCATCTACAACTAAAAATATATATTTAAAAAAATTTTTAAAAAGGGGTTGGGGTTGTGGCTCAGCGGTAGAGCACTTGCCTAGCGTGGGTGAGGCACTGAGTTTGATCCTCAGCACCACATTAAAATAAATAAATAAATAAAGGTATTGTGTCTGCCTACAACTAAAAAAAATTAAAAAAAAAGATTTAATAAAATGTTTTAATGTTTTCAAAAATTAAATGACAATAAGATTTTGCTGCTTCATTTGGGAAATTTTTAAAGTAAAACTATGTTTTTGTTATTGTAGTTAATTGTGTGTAGAGGTGAAGAATACAATGTGTACTAGTACAATTTGTGCTACCACCTTGATTTGTGCTAAGGAATAAGCAGTATGTACTCATCATTATTTTGGACTATCAGTGCACAAAGTTAGCACAATAAAATGTCAAATAATATTTTAGTATTATGAAAATATTTTTTACCCATGAGCTCCCTGAAAAGATAAAGGATTACTTCAGATCTATGGCTCATGCCTTAGTTTAGAACTTAGACTGATAGAAGGTATTGTTTCTAGAAGAGTTTTTTTTTTCTTTTTTTTTCAAATACTGGGAATTGAACCCAAGGCCTTACACATGCTTGGCAAGCACTCTACTGTGGAACTGCATCCCCACCCCTTTTTAGTTTTTAATTTTCAGATGAGAGTTCTCACCAAGTTTCCTGGGCTGGCCTTGAATTTGTGATTCTGTTGCCTCAGCCTCCTGAGTAGCTGGGATTACAGATATAATCTATTGCTGTTCTTGGATGCCAAAAATGTCTTTCCCCCATACCATCTTCATATTAAATTCTGTTATTTCAGGGGGCTGGTGGTGTGGCTCAGTGGTAGAGCACTTGCCTAGCACATGTGAAGCACTGGGTTCTATCCTCAGCACCACATAAAATAAACAAATTAATTAAAGTTATTGAGTCCCTCTATAACCAAAAATATTTTTTAAAAATTCTGTTCTTTCATTTCAAACAGGTAGAGGTTGTTTCTGTTATAGACAACCAAAAGAGATATCATAAATATACTTTGAGAAATTAAAAAAAGAAAATGGGCCAGGTGCCGTGGCTCATGCCTGTAATCCCAGCAACTGGGGAGGCTGATGAAAGAGAACTGCAAGTTTGAGGCCAGCCTCCGCAATTAGTGAGGCCCTAAGCAACCCTGTCTCAAAATAAAAAGTGAAGGCACCAAAACGTACATTGGAGAAAAGATAGGCTCTTCAACAAATGGTGTTGGGAAAACTGCAAATGCATATGTACTAGAATGAAATTAACCCCTGCCTCTCACCCTGTGCAAAACTCAACTCAAAGTGGAACAAAGACCTAGAAATTAGACCAGAAACTCTGCACATACTAAAAGAAAATTTAGGCCCCAAAGCCCAACATACTGGCTCAGGAACTGACTTGCTTAACAAGACCCCTAACATGCAAGAAGTAAAATCAATAATTAATAAAGGAGGATGGCATCAAACTAAAAAGCTTCACAGCAAAGGAAACAATCACGAATGTGAAGAGAGCACCTACAGAATGGGAGAAAATCTTTACCACCTGCACCTCAGATAGTTAATTTCCAAGATATATAAAGAACTCAAAAAACTTAGCAACACAAAAACAAATAACCCAATCAATAAATGGGCAAAGGAACTGAACAGACACTTCTCAGAAGAAGAAATATAAATGGTCAAAAAATATATGAAAAAATGTCCAACATGTCTAGCAATTTGAGAAATGCAAACTAAAACTACACTGAGATTTCATGTGACTCCAGTCAGAATAGCAATTATCAAGAATACAAGTAATAATAAATGTTGGCAAGAATGTGGGGGAAAAGGCATACTCATACATTGCTTGTAGGACAACAAATTGATGTAACCACTCTGGAAAGCAGTATGGATATTCCTCAAAAAAATAGGAATGGAACCACCATTTGATCCAACTATCCCACTCCTTGGTTTACATCTAAAAGATTTAAAATCAGCATGCTACAGTGATGTGGCCACATCAATGTTCATAGCAGCATAATACACAATAGCTAAGCTATGAAACCAACCTAGATGCCCTTCAATAGATGAATGGGTAAAGAAATGGTGGTATATATACCAAATGGAATATTACTTAGCTATAAAGAAGAATGGTCTGGAGATTATCATGCTAAGTGAAATAAGCCAATCCCCCAAAATACAAACATCAAATGTTTTCACTAATATGTGGAAGCTAATACACAATAAGAGAAGAAAGGGGAAGAATAGGATATTCAGTAGATTAGACAAAGGGGAATGAAGGGAAGGGAGAGAGGATAGGAAAAGGAAACAGCGGAATGAATCCGAAATAATTTTCCTATGTACTTATTTGAATACACCATAGTGAATCCCACTATCATGTACATCCATAAGAATGGGTCCTAACTAGAATAAGATATATTCCATGCTTGTACAATTATAGCAAAATGAATTATACTGTCATGTATAACTAAAAAGAACCAATTAAAAAAAAGTAAAATGGGCTGGAGATGTAGCTCAGTGGTAAAGCATCCCTGGATTCAATCCTCAGTATCAAAGAAAGAAAGAAAAAATGGGCAACAGATTTCAGTAAGAATTTCTCCAAAGAAGATAATGAGAATAGTCAGTAAACACCAAAATATTCTGAACATTAGTCATTAGGGAAATACATCAAAATCACAGTGAGATACCACTTCACAACCATGAGGATGGCTATTAAAATAAAAAGGGCTGGTGGCATAGCTCGATATTAAAGTGCCCCTGGGTTCATTCTCTAGTGTGAGGGTGGGGTGGGGGTGTAGGTGGAGGGGCACACTTTCAATTTTTTTGTTGGAGGTTTACCTTACAAGTCTGATGATCATTGGCTATTTCAAAGTGACTGATGAATTTTACTTTAGTGTTATCTATTTGTTAGGAATGTTAGTATTTCTTCTTGGCTATTCTATTGGGCTGGCAGTGGGAGGGGATGTAGGAAGGAGCAATGAGCAATCCACATGAAAGGAAGCTATAGGTCTTACCATTTAATATACAGATTTTAACTTATTTTCACCTTTCTGTAGGTGATTGTCTAACTCTGTGGAAGACTTTTTGTTATCAGAAGGGTGCAGGGGAATTGTCCCAGGTCAAAAATGATAGGCCACATTGTATTTGTCTCTGTTTCCCCAGAGCTCTACTGAGTTATTGGCAAATAGTAGGAGCTTCCTGAATGTTTTCTGATAGAAATAAATGAATGAGGAGATGAATGAATGAATGAATTTATCTCTGACTTTAAGTGACTTCTTCTCTGCACAGAAATATTTAGCTCTATGACAGTTTCTATAAGATATTTCTCACTGACTACAAAAGCCAGGAATTTTTCTGTTTAACCATTTCATGGTCACCTCTCTGTACTTTAAAGGTGCTGACACATGAAAGAACATGACTAAAATATTAAACCCCTCGGCTGTCTTTGTCATCTTCAGTCAGGGTCCGTTAGGTCAAGGAAGGCTTAGTATGGTGTGTCCTCATGAAAGATCCATCAGGAAACCAAAGAGCCTTGTGGTGAGTCAGGGCTGAGGTTGGAGTTAAAACGCAGCTTTGAGTCTCAGCAGCTCATCAATACTAACATGTGCTTTCCTTGGGTTATTTCTGGTGACCTTACTACAGGTCACATTCAATCCACAACTCCTCCTGAAGGCTGGTGATTGAGCAACAAGCTTTCTTTCTTTTTTTTTTTTTTTAATTTTTTTTAGCTGTAGATGGACATAATGTCTTTATTTTGTTGCTTTGTATGTGGTGCTGAGGATCGAACCCAGGGCCTCACGCATGCGAGGCAAGCGCTCTACCGCTGCGCTACAATCCCAGCCCGAGCAACAAGCTTTCTGAAAACTCTTTCTGAGATCTTTCATTCACATTCACTGTGTTCAGAGAGCTGAGAGAATTTCAGAGACCCTTCATCATTTCATTCTCACTAGAGGTTATTTCTTTGTCACTAGTAAGAAGAAACACAGAGACTTAGGGGGAAAAGAGAAAGGCTAAATGATTTCTGTAGCTTTTAGACATTCCTAGAGTAACTGTTAATCCATCAGCCAGGACCTGGCTCATTCTCTTCTAGGACACATTGCCAGTGCTCAGTAAATGCCAAGTCAGGAAAAAGCAACATATAGTACCCTACATGTATATTCTAAGAATTGCTGTATATGTTTGTATGTGTGTGTATTGTGTCTGTGCCTATATTTCCATATATCTATCTTCTATTGGTTTTGTTTCTCTGGAGAACCTGATATAGGAGGATTCTGTGCTAGATTAAGCAAGAAACATTAATAACCTAGACTAGGGCTATGATGGTAGACATGATGAAAATTGGTCAGGGTCAAGACTGAAGGTAAAGCCAAATAAGACTTGCTGAAGAATTGGATGTGAGAGCATGAAGAAGGAGATAAGTTAGATTTCAGTCCTACTTTGGGGTGCTCAGAAAAAATTAGAAATATTTACATGCAAGAGAAATGGATCTGTTGACTCAATGGGATGGAACCCATCTTTCAACTGTAAGAGAGCAAGAATTGTAGAAGTCAGTGAGATACAAACATGACTAAAAATTCCCTGTAAGAGTTGGTGCAGAAATGGTGAATTTTAAAATTTGAAAATAAATGTAATTGACAGGTCGATGGGATCCATCACCAAAGTGATAGGAATCATTCCCAAGGAATTTTGGTTACCTCCAAGTCAGGTATATGGATACTCTGAAAATCTCATTTCTGATTACAAAGAGAAGGTCTCTTTCCAAGTCTCCACCAATGAAACTATTTACTTTATTATTTAAAAGAAATTATTGCTTTGCTACTTTTTTCAAGTTGACAAGTTAAGTGACATTGCAGGTACTAAAGGCCATTAACAGGAAAGACTTGGACACTAGGAGGCTGATTAAACATCATTTAAATAGGAAATTAGTAATTTGAAAACTGTAGGGGCAAATATTGTATTGTAGCTCCTTGTTCTTATTAATGAAGGGATTTATTTTTGTAGAATAGGGCTGCACAGGATAAGGATTCACACATTCAAGTCTTTATGCTCACTTGCTTCCGCAAGTGATGTCAGGTCAACCACTTGCCGTCTCTGGCCCTTCATTTCCTTACCTATGATTGAGATTAGAATCCCTGCTCCGTCTGACTTATAAAAATATTTTGAATTTTAAATTAGATAAAGATAGTAATGATAATATCACTTGACATTTTTAAAGTACTGATTATGTGCCAAATACTGCTAAGCAATATGACAGTGACACCATACTTAATACCAGTTTACTTTATTTGCTTACAATTCTGAGTCAGAAATTTGAGTTGTACTTACCTGTTTGGCATTTCTGCTTTTCTTGCCTGGAATCATGTATGTTGCTGCAAATTATCTGTCAACGATGGCATAATCTGTCCTCTCATATATCTGTTTATTGATAGTAGCTATTAGTGAGGATTTCAGTTCTAAGGGCCTCAATTAGAACTTTGTCAGTCTTCCATTTGATCTTTCTTCTTCTGGTAGGCTCAATCTACCAGAATAAGACAAATGTCTATGTCTTATTCACATAGACATTTCAGGGCAGAATTTTAAGAGACAAGAGCAAAACCAGCAAGGCTGCTTGCATTCGTGGCTTGGAAGTTCCACATATCACTTCCACTATATTCCATTAGTCAAAGCAAATGACAGGTACAACCCAGATCCAAGGATGGGGGAAAAAACTCTACCTTCTGATGGGAGGAGTGGAAAAGTCCCATTGCAAATGGGCAGGCATACAGGGATAGGAGGAGTTATCAGTCATTAACAATCTGTTGACTTGTTAGCATGTAATTTCATTTAATCATCATAGCAACCCTGTTATTCTTATTGGGCAGACAAGGAAACTGAGGCACAACAAGGTTGAATAAATCGTTCAAAGTCACATAATCACTTAGTGTTTAAAGTGGTGTATGAACCCAGACAGCCTGACTCTAGAGATCATGCCTTTCTAAAGTGGTCTTCAAATTGGAAGTCATGTTGTGATAGAGATTGCTTGTTTTTACCTGTGTTAAATAGGGTTTTGTGGAAGGTTACGGATCTGGACTGAGTCCCTGCATCGGGCCCAGTAGACCAATATAGATCTTAATTGCAAAAACTGAGCTTTGGTTGCAGAAGGTCTTATAGCCAGTTAACTAATTAGGCTGTGAACAACTAGTTAATCTGTAACTAACTGACTGGTTTATTATCTAGACTATAACCAGTTAAGTTGGTTGCCATACTTCATTTCTGTTTTTCTATAAATGCTGTCTGATCGTTTTCTTGGTGGTAGTTCAGAACTTTCTTTGCTTATAGGAGTTGCATGACTTGCAAATTATTTTTATTTTATTCAGGTAACTCTACTAAATTTAATTGCCCTAAGGAATTTTCCTTTTAATGCTTCTACCCAGTTCTTTCCTTCCTATATTCCACTTCTCATTCCTTATAGTTTGTTGGGGCCATGTAACTGGATCAGGGCCACTGGAAGCATTTAACAGTAGATTTAAATTCTTTATTCTCTTTCATTGTTTGCCTCTGTGATCTTAGAAGCCAAGGGTTGAAATGGATCTATAAGATAGAAGTAGATTGAAGCTGGGTGCCATAGCGCACACCTGTAATCTCAGCACTTGGGAGGCTGAGACAGGAGAATCGCAGTTCAAAGCCAGCCTCAGTAATGGCGAGGTGCTAAGCAACTCAGTGAGACCCTGTCTCTACATAAAACACAAAATAGGGCTGGGGATGTGGCTCAATGGTCGGGTACCCCTGAGTTCAATCCCTGATGCCAAAAAAAAAAAAAAAAAAATTAGATTGAATTGCAAGTTACAAGTCAAAAGGAAGCTGTCTGATTTGCAGTAGAAAAAAAATTAAAATTGCATGTATTAAGCCACTGAGATTTTGGATTATTATTTTAGTGAAACCAATTCTGCAAATACAAACTTCATTGTATTATTCTGCTGATAAAGTGAATCTATAATCACATGAAATTGTAATTAAATATAAAAGAATGAAGTAGAATTTAAAAATCCAAATCCTATTGTCCAGGGCTAACAATTCTCAATCTCTTGGTATCACTTTAGAGATCTCTCTATATAAAAATACACACACAATTTATATAAATAGGTTCCCAATCATCATACCGCCTGGTACCTCCTGTTATCATCAAACAGTATAATTTCAAAATCATCTTGGCTGAGTAATAGAGACCTATACAGGAACCTTTGTGAAATATGGAAAAGTTCTGAGAACATGTAGAGTATGTCAGAGTGCTTTAAGTGCAAATTCTCACTCTATCACTGACCTTGAAAAAGTTACTTAATCTTACTGTTTCAATTATGATAGGAGGGTAATAATACTTATTTTACTTCATAGTGAGGTTCAAATAAGAGATTTATTTACATTCCGTACATTTATTTACAGAAGATTTATTTAGCATTCTGTACATTACCTGGCATGTTAACACCTCAAAAATGTTAGCTATACCAGGGTAGCAAATTTACCCATTCCACTAAGATGTGCAGAGAAATATAGCTTCTGTACTTCTTATAAAAGACTTTTCTCATGACCCCCCTGCTAGACAGCAGTGGGTGGCTCACAATCCTTGAAGAAACCATAGTATGTTCTGGTTTTATTTTTTATTTATTTTTGGTATCAGGGATTGAACCCAGGGCACTCAACCACTGAACCACATCCCCAGCCCTTTTTTTGTATTTTATTTAGAGATAGGGTCTAGATGAGTTGCCTAGGGCCTCAGTGAGTTGCTTAGGGCCTCACTAAGTTGCTGAGGCTGGCTTTCAACTCGTGATCCTTCTCTCTCAGCCTCCCTAGCTGCTAGGATTACAGGTGTGAGTTACTGCACCTGGCTAATTTTCTTTTTTCTTTTTTTTTAAGACAAGGTCTTGATAAGTTGTTCAGGTCCTTGCTAAGTTGCTAAGGCTGACTTTGAACTTGTGATCCTCTGCCTTGACCTCCTGAGCTGCTGGGATTATGGGCATGCACCACCATGTCCAGCAAAATTCTGATTTTAAAAGACTTTCAAGCACTGAGAGTGTAGCTCAGTGGCAGAGCACTTGCTTAGTATGTACTGAGGCCCTGGGTCTGATCACCACCACTGCAAAAAAAAAAAGACAACGACGAGGACTTTCAAGGAAATATTTAGTCAGTACAAAGTCTATCTTCATAATGAGGGTATTGTCTTCTCCCCATATATACATTTTTTTTCAACGACAGTTTCTCTGTGTAGGGAAAAAGTGTATGAGGTCTGGTAGAGGCAGGTGATGTTTACCTGTCATTTTAATTTGTCTCACCATGATTTAGTCTATGCATTGGCATCCATTGCAGGAAGAGTAGTTCTGTTTGGTCTTTTGGTGAACAATGGCATCCATTGCTGCCTATTGGTGACTTGACATTGCTTCTAGTCAATGAAAATCTTGATTGTGTAGACCTTTTCCCAGCTCCAGGCCTTTACAAATCCACTTGTCCTCCTAGCTTCAGAGGCTGGCCGAGGCCTCTTGTAACGAGCGTTTACTTCATGGTTCCAAACTGGGAAGGGAGCAAAATTCCTTCTATTTTGGCTATTTATTCAACTAGGTAACAATTTTCCACTCTTCAGGCCAAAGTCAATTCACATGTCAAACAGTTGGCTTTCTTTCCCTTTCTCTTCTTGATTTACAGGTAGTGAAGGGACAGGCTTTCTCTTATACCACTCCACTTCTTTATTCAACTTTGATGACAGAGAGGTAAAATCTCTGTATGACAAAAAAGTCTATATGACCCTGGACATGAGAGTTACACATCAGTTAAGTGATAGAGTTATCTTTGAGTACAACTATATTTAATACTTTCAACTACTGCCCATTATAGTATTATCATGATTATCATATGACAAACCTACTTGTCTCTCAGTGCCCTACCACTTTCCCCATGGACTTGCACTGCCTGCCAGACTCTGGATTTTTTAGTTGCTTTGCTTGTTAAAAAGACTGTCTGTCAGAAGACAGTCCACCTGCTGTTTGCCTGGAATGCAGGAAATGAACATCATACCATATGGGCTTTTAACACCCACCCACATGGCCCCAGCTCAAGCTGCAGATCCTCTGGCAACTGTGGCCAGGCACCACTGGAGTGGCTGTTTTGCTTGATAATGTCACATTTAAAAAAAAACTCTTCTTGATTCCTTTTTTATTACACAGATACAAAATTAATTTTAGTCCATCTATTAACTACTAACATACCCAGAATTTTCCGTCTCTCTCATTGTCCATGGTACATCTAGCCTAAAACAATGAGTCAGTTTCTATATATTGGTGGCAGATACATAGTTAATACTCTTAACCAGCAGTATTGACCTTACACAGATTGAATAAAAAACTGTAAATATGAGGTGAAGGGCTACCATGAAGACCTCTCCTAAATATGTACTTAATGATCAAATATTTCACTTTGTCATTTATTTTTTCAAATTGCCACACTTTTTGTACTTTTATGTAAATGGGTTTATTAGATCATTTAAGAGGTTTTTTTTGTTTTGTTTTGTTTTGTTTTGTTTAATCAAGGGAAGAGGAAGAAATTTTAGGCTTCTATATCTTTGGGGAAAAAAAGATTTATACTAAAGGGGAGACAGGTATGGAAAAAGATGTGTGGAGAACCAAGACAAATTTTAATGTTTATTAGGGAAGTCGACTGGTGCTTAGAAAGAATGGTATTTCGAGGAGATGTCTAAAATGTTGCCATCAGTCTGTAACAGCCAGCAAAGTGATCCAGGGTATGCTTGTCAGGGGCTCTGTCCTGTGCCTTTTTAGCTGGAGTAGACTAGCATTGTCTCAGAGGACTAAAAGATGCTAGAAGCCAAGGGTCAACACTGTGTGGTATATAAACATACCTAGAAAAGTTGATATGGTGTTATGTGTTATCTTCCTGGCTGAAGGCTATCAGTCTTTGAAGTATGATCACTTAACACTTAGCACATAGCTAGTTACACAAAATATTTGAATAGAACTCCTGCAGAGGTCAGGTGGGCAGTGTCAGCGTACCAGCTGTCAGCTGAACTGGGATGCCATCTCCTTCACAGTTTTCTACAGCTGTATGTCTCTTCCCCCCACACAGGATAGTACCCCCACACAAGTATTCTCAATAAAAAGAGCCATCTAGGAAGTTTAAGGAAGAGCTAAGAGTGAATAGTAGAAAAGATCAAGGTTCAAAGGGTAAGAAAGAGTTTATCAATTGGGCGGAAACACGAGTCAGTCAGAAGTCCTACAACATCAGACCTGGAGAACTGGAATAGACTGGAATAGGAAAGGCAGGTACTGGACAATTATAGAGTGAATTATCACAACTGGCATTTATTGATAGGGACTAAATACTCCATGTGTGGTGGAATCCTTTGAAATAAAAAAAGAAAGGAAAAGAAGAAGAAAGAAAATGTGCATTTGTTCGTGTTTCCATATACCCTGGCATATACTGTCTATGGTTCTAAAGAGTTAAATCTGGAAATGATGCTGGAAATACCATCTAGAAATCACTGTTAAAATTTCTGTCTTTTATGGTGGGGTTTTCTCAGGAAAATACAACCCACTTCAAGGGAAGAAAGAAGATATATAGGTGAGAGATTGTAAGAGCAGGGGGAGAGTAGCAGAATAAAGGAAGCAAAATGCAACGTGTGCCTTTGAACAGAAATGGGGGTGACGGCCCCACAGGAGAGACACCATTGATGAAGATGGATGTCGGCATTGTTGATATCTTATGCACATGGGTGATATTCAGCAAGACCAGAGAGACATACCTTGAGACACAACCATGGCCAAATCTGGAAACTCAATCTGGGGGTGTACTTTTTGGCATTTTTCTAATTAGTTCATGTTCATTACATGATTCCAGACTATAGTTAAGCTCTGGGGATTTTTATATCTAAAATCTTATTCTCTTGTAAATCTCTTAACTTGGGCTAGGTGTTGGTTGTGTCTGTCATACCTGAAGTCACACCCAGAGGACTTAGCAGAGCTAATTCCTGCTGATTTTGCCCTCCAGAGAAAGAAGGGGGAAGATTGGCAAACAGAGACAAAGGGGGAAAAGCCTGCATCATCCTTAACAATTGTTTATACTGCTGACCTCTGTTGGAGTCAAATATAAATTGCTTCTTCATAGTGGAGTTCTATTCTTCAGGTTTAATTTAAACTCAGTTTCAATAGAACAATTTTCAGGGCACCCGTTTTGAGCTTAACATTGAGTTCTGCAGAAGACAAACTAGTATAAAAAACTGTAAGGCACGGTTATTGTCCTTGAGAAGCTAAAAATATTACAAAAGAGGCCAACATAAACAAGTATACAATGATATTTTTAAATGGGCAAAAATGCAAGGAAATTCAGAGAATGAGGTGCTACCTTGAATTGGAGTGAGAAAGCTCTGGAAAGAACTTGAGATGTGGGACACATGGTCTTGAAGCATAAACCAGGTTTTCTTTTTTTCTTTTTTTATTTTTGGTACTGGGGATTGAACTCAGGGGCACTCAATCGCTGAGCCACATTCCCAGCCCTATTTTGTGTTTTGTGTAGAGACAGGGTCTCACTGAGTTGCTTGGCACCTCACTGTTGCTGAGGCTGGCTTTGAATTCGCGATTCTCCTGTCTCAGCCTCCCAAAGTGCTGGGATTACAAGCGTGAGCCACCACGCCCGGCTCCAGGTTTTCTTTTTTTAAATGTATTTGTTCTAAATAGGTGTACATGACAACAGAATGCATTTTGATTCATTATACACAAATGGGCCACAACTTTTAATTTCTCTGGTTGTACACAAAGTAGAGTCACACCATCTGTGCAGTCATACCTGTTCCCAGGGCAATGATGTCCATCTCATTCCACCATCTTTCCTGCCCCATTCCCCTCCCCTCCTCACCCTCCACTTTGACCAAAGTTGCCCCATTCTTCCCATGCCCCTCTCCCATTATGGATCAGCATCCACTTATCAGAAAGACCATTTGGCCTTTGGTTTTCTGGGATTGGCTTACCTCACTTAGCATGATGTTCTCTAGCTCCATCCATTTACCTGCAAATGCCATGATTTTATTCTCTTTTAATGCGGAGTAATATTCCATTATGTATAGATACAGTTTCTTTATCCATTCATCCATTGAAGAGCATCTAGGTTGGTTCTAAAGTTTAGCTATTGTGAATTGAGCTGCTATAAACATTGAAGTGGCTGCATCACTGTAGTATGGTACAGTCCTTTGGGTATAGGCCTAGGAGTACGATAACTGTGTCAAATGGTGATTCCATTCCAAGTTTTCTAAGGAATCTCCATACTGCTTTCCAGATTGGTTGCACCAATTTGCAGTCCCACCAGCAATGTATGAGTGTGCCTTTCCCCCCACATCCTCACCAGCACTTATTGTTGTTTGTGTTCTTGATAACTGCCATTCTGACTGCAGTGAGATGAAATCTTAGAGTAGTTTCGATTTGCATTTCTCTAATGGCTAGAGGTGTTGAACATTTTTTTATGTATTTGTTGATTGATTGTACTTCTTCTGAGAAGTGTCTGTTCAGGTTCTTAGCCCATTTATTGTTTAGGTTGTTTGTTTTTTTTGGTGTTAAGTTTCTTGAGTTCTTTATATATCTTGGAAATTAGTGCTCTATTTGATATGCGTGTGGCAAAAATTTGCTCCCAAAATGTAGGCTCTCTTCACTTCATTGTTTCTTTTGCTGAGAAGTTGTTTTTTTGTTTGAATCTATCCCATTTATTGATTCTTGGTTTTATTTCTTGTGCTTTAGGAGTCCTGTTAAGGAAGTTGGGGTCTAATCCGACTTTTGAAGAAAGTTTGGGCCTACATTTTTCTCCATTAGGTGCACAGTCTCTGGTCTAATTCCTAGGTCCTTGATCCACTATGAGCTGATTTTTGTGCATGGTGAGAGAGAGGGATTTAGTTTCATTTTACACCATATGGATTTCCAGTTTTCCTAGCACCATTTGTTGGAGAGGCTATCTTTTCTCTGATGTATGTATTTGGTGACTTTTTCTAGTATAAGATAACTGTATTTATGTGGGTTTGTGTTTTCTATTCTGTACCAATAGTCTACATGTCTGTTTTGGCCAATACCATGCCTTTTTTGTTACTATAGCTTTGTAGTATAGTTTAATGTCTGATATTGTGATGTGTCCTGCTTCACTCTTCTTACTAAGGATTGCTTTGGCTTTTCTGGGTTTCTTATTTTTCCAAGTGAATTTCATGATTGCTTTTTCTATTTCTAAAGGAATGACGTTGGGATTTTAATTGGAATTGTATTGAATCTGTATAGCACTTTGGGTAGTATGGCCATTTTGACAATATTGATTCTGCCTATCCAAGAGCATGGGAGATCTTTCCATCTGCTAAGATCTTCAATTTCTTTCTTTATTGTTCTGTAGTTTTCATTGTAGGGTCTTTCACCTCTCTTCTTAGATTGATTCTCAAGTATTTTATTTTTTTGAGGCTATTATGAATGGGATAGTTTTCCTGATTTTCAGAGGATTCATCACTGATGTATAGAAATGCATTTGATTTTTGGGTGTTGATTTTATATCTTGCTACTTTGCTGAATTCATTTATTAATTCTAGAAATTTTCTGGTAGAATTTTTGGAATCTTGTCATTGGCAAATAATGATATATAAACCAGGTTTTGAGGTGAGAATAGGGAAGATGAAGTTCACCTAGACAAGCACAATGATCTTAGAACAATTTCAAAGAACTATTAAAGAAGCTATTTGAATAAGAATATGCCACAATGAATCTACATATATATATGTTTAATGTGCTAATAGTAATAATAGAAGAGAGATAAATAGAGTATAGCATGTGGGTCGGGGGGAGAGAGCAAGAGATGGAAAAGGAGGGTATCCGGAAATGAAATTGATCAAATTATGTTATGTGCATATATGAATATGGCATAATGAATGCCACTATTATGTATAATCTATTAAATATAATTGTAATGCACACTTTTTTTTAAAAAGCTACTTGGTAAAGATAATCAATAGACATGAATCCCTCTTCAGAACGAGTTCTTCAAGGGTAGGCATCATGTGTTTGGCTTCTCAGTATTATTCACTCAGCAAATCTCAGTGCTGAAGGTGAGCGGTAAGTGATACAGACAGGCTTTTTGCCTTCATGTAGTGTAGTTTACAGTTTAATGGCAGAAGCAAATGATAGATAAATACACGATGCTAAAGAAACGATATCATTAATGAGGACAATGCTGGTTTTTATTAAATGCAGGATCTATTTACAGACTGCTTTTTACTGGAAAGTGTAGGGGAAAACACCGTATTTTTAGACAAATTTATTTCCAAATTCGAAAGTCCAGCTGAGTGGGCTACATAGAAGTCGTATACACGCACACATGTACACACATGCCTCAAACTTGCAAATCAAGCTGTCTGCAAAGATCATTTGCCTGTGTTAAGTTAATGAGCTGGTCAGCCAAACAACTTTTCCCTTTTCATTATTTCAGTGTTTACTATTTTCCACATCACATACAAATGGAAAATGATCATATTTATGTGGCTTCCTGGGATAGAGGGAAGAGATTGCTCAGTAGAAGGAAGAGCTGTAGACGTTCCACCCTGAAGGCCACCAGTATTGCAGTGCATATTTCATTTATTTGACTCAGTAACTGGAAAGTTCTGCTTTATATAATCAAAGTCTGCTTTTGCAAAATACTTCTTATAATCCTAATATTCTCCAAAACCTGCTTATCTTGTGGGCACTATCATCTTAGTGAATGACTATTGCATCTTCCCAGGTGCTAGGTCAGAGTCTTAGGTCATCATTGGTGCTTCTTTTTCTCTTACATACCCAACATCCATTCAATCCATGAGTAAATCCTATTGGCTCAACAGAGTCCATCAGTCCTTACTGCCTCCTTTTCTACCACACCATAGTCCACAGTTTTCCCTCTCCTGTATTGCTCAAAATCCTTCTGTCTTGTCTCACTACCGTCTCTTGCTTCTCTGCAGTCTACTCTCAAATAATCAATGGGCGTGGTGCTATTAAAAAACAAGCCTGATAAGTGCTTAAAATTATCCATTGGTTCTCCATCTTACTTAAAGTTTCTCACAATGGTCTTCGAATCTCGCACCCAACTGCCGTAACCAATCTTGTCCCATCTCCCTCCTCCCTACTTCTCTCTGACTTAATCTTTAACCATTATCCCGTTTGCTCTTTTTTCTCAGGCTACACTGGCCTACTTGTTCTGCCTCGAACACACCAGACACATTCCTGTCTCAAGGATTGCATCTGCTCTGCTCCCTGCCTTGCAGTGCTCAGATAGCGCCAGGGCTCTTTCTCACTTGTTCTCAGTTTAAATGCCACCCTCTTGGTGGATCCTTCTTTGACCATACTCTTTAAAATTGACTTCTACCTCCCAGTCTAACTTTGTTAATTCCTGTCCCTTTTCTCTATAAGACATATTACTATCTACCACACTGTGAATTTTATGTTTGTTTTGTTTATTGTCTGACTCTCTGGTTTGAATATAGGGTTCATAAGAGTAGGGATTTTTTTATTTTTCAGTTTTGTTCATAATGTACTTGACATTCTCAAACCCACAGTTGTCTGTCTATATAAAATTTGTTCAGACTGAAGGCAGAGGGTCCAATTACAAGGTTAACCTATCACTGAAATATTATACCATTAAACGTCTTTTTCTTATATTTACCAATGTGATCTGATAATTTATTGTTCAGTTATAATAATATAATAAAACATGTTCAAAAGTGCTATGAAGAAAATTAAAGCAGGGAGAAAGTTTAGAGGGTGATAGGGCTGCTTTTTTAGTTAGTAAGATCAGGGAAGGCTATTTATCAGAGTCTGGAATGAAGGGAGAGAATAGTCCTCTGACAGGGAGATGGGGGAATGATGAGTACAAATAATCAACAACTGACAAAAACAGTGTTTTTGAGTAGCTGTAAGGATAATGTGGTAAGACCAGTGTAAACACTGGAGAGCGGCAGCTGATGACGTAAGAAATGTAGACAGGGGCTAGGTGGTATAGGGCTTCTGGTAAGAATTTGGATTTTAAATGTAATAGGAGCATTTTGAGCATGAGAATAATATGGTTGGATTTATGATTTTAAAAGATGACTTTAGCTACTTTGTGGAAATTGATAGTTGGAGCAAAGCCCAGTTAGGAGGCCACTGAAGTAGTCTAATCAAAGGGAACTGGTGGCTTGGACTTGGGTGATGATGACAGATGTGATGAGAAGTGGTTCAAGTCAGGACTCAGGGTTTATTTATTTTATCTTTTAATCTTGAAATAGTTTCAAGCTTAAAAAATAGTTGGAAGAATAGTAAAAAGAAGCCAGGTGCGGTGGCTCACGCTTGTAATCCCAGCACTTAGGGAGGCTGAGACAGGAGAATCCCAAGTTCAGAGCCAGCCTCAGCAACGGCGAGGTGCTAAGCAACTCAGTGAGACCCTGTCTCTACATAAAACACAAAATAGGGCTGGGCATGTGGCTCAGTGGTTGAGTACCTCTGAGTTCAATCCCCAGTACCCAAAAAAAAAAAAAGAACTCTAATATACTCTATTCAGTTTCACTAGCTTTTGAAATTTTGCCACATTGTTAAGCAAGCACTTTCTCTGACCCCTCTCTACCAATTCCTCACCTCTGTGTCTGTGTGCACACACATTGTTGCAGGTCTATATCCATGTGTATATTCATATCATTTTATATCCAGTTCTATATTTTTATTTAATTTTTGATATACATGTATTAATTATACATACTATATCTAGATTTATGTCAATATTTTGTGCACTATTTGGTAATAAATTGCATACATCAGGCCTCTCTGTCTCAATATTTTCTTTAGTGTATATTTTCCAGAAAAAGACTTCTCTTAGGTATCCACAGTACAGTTACAAATTCAAGAAATCTAAAACTGATACAGTATTTTTATTTAATATGCAGTGTGTATTTCATTTTTATCAGGTATCCCAATAATGGTCTTTATAATGGATTTTTAAAAAAAAATTTTTGGCAGTTCTGAGGATTGACCTCAGGGTCTGGTATGTGCTGGACAAGCACTCTACCATTAGCACGTCCACAGCCCTAAATGTATCTGTTGTGTGCAGTCTGAGTTGGGTTTTGTTTTCTGAGCCAATTTGAAAATAGCTTCTTTAAAATTAAAAAAAATTATGTTGAATCTTATTCACACTTATTGATGCAGCTGATAACTTAGTTTTGACTGTGTCATATTACAGTTACTAATTATATTAGTTAATATTGTGTTTCTTTTTCCATGTGGTATAACTTTGTGACTCTTTATATTTCATTTGATATTTAGAAAGGTTTGCATTTTTGTTCTTCTCTTTACCTTTGTGTTTATAATTTAGACAATGTCTAGTCAGTCATCTCTTGATTAGATCAAGTCCATCTTGTTGTATAGGGATCAGCAAATTGTTTTCTTTTGAAAGGGCTAATAGTAAATATTTTAGGTTAAGAGACAAAAATAGAGGCTATTAGATAAATGCTATTTTAAATATGAATACTTAAAAATGCAAAAACCATTCTCAGTTCGCACATGCACACAAAAGCAACTGGTAACTAGCCAGATGTGGCATACCTGCCAGGTGTATTCCACAGGAAAAATTCATGGGTATTCTTTTGTTTTGTGTGTGTGTGTGTGTGTGGCACTGGGGATTGAACTCAGTGGAGCACTACCACTGAACTACTTGCCCAGCCCTTTTCATGTTTTACTTCGAGTGTCTTGCTAAATTGCCAAGGCTAGCATTGTACTTGGGATCCTCTTGAGTAGCCGGAATTACATGTGTGCCACAGCTCCCAGCAGGGGCAACATATTCTTGAGTTCTTATATGTTTAAAACCATGTCTCTTTATTTTATTTATTTATTTATTTTTTTGGTACCAGGATTAAATTCAGGGGTACTCAACCACTGAGCCACATCCCCAGCCTTATTTTGTGTTTTATTTAGAGACAGGTCTCACTGAGTTGCTTTAGTGCCTTGATGTTGCTGAGGCTGGCTTTGAACTTGCGATTCTCCTATCTTAGCCTCCCAAAGTGCTGGGATTACAGGCATGCACCACCATTCTCCGCATGTCTATTTATTTTGATACTTGAAGGATAGCTTGTCTGGATATAAAAATCTTTGATATGCTCCTTTTTTCTTTGGCTTTCTTGAAAATGTTTCTTCACAATTTTGATTTTTCACTGTTGATCATTTGATGTCAATTTTCCTAGGTATGTTGTGGGACATTTCATTTTATGCATTTAGGATTTTTCTTATTTTTGAAAAGTTTTCATTATGGTTTTTAAAATATTTTTTTTCATTATCAATAGACCTTAATTTAATTTATTTATTTATATGTGGTACTGACAACCCAACCCAGTGCCTTACACATGCCAGGCAAGCCAGGCACTCTACTACTGAGCCACAATCCCAGGCCCTTTGTTATATTTAAATTTAGTTCTGTTCCATTGTTTTTGTTTTTATCTTCAGGATCTGAAATCATCTGCATGTTGGATGTTCCTTGCCTGTTTTACCATTTTAACTACTTTTTTTTAACCTTTTTTCTTTTTTAATCATGTTTTTATTTTACCATAGGTGGGCTTTGTTTTTTTACTTTTCTTCTGTGTCCCTTAATTTAATTAAATTTTCATTTGAATCTATTCTCAGGCATCTTAAAATACATTAGCTATTTATGAGATATATGTATTTAAGAAAAAAAGAAAAACACTTTCCTGTGTTCACTCAACTCTCATTTGTTTTCTATATTTTTACTATTTTTTCTTGCATCTTGAATTTTGATTCTAGTTGGTTTTCCATATCTCCAAATATTTGCACTTTGCAATGTTGTATTACAGTTTTATTTTGCTTCAGGGTTAGGTATGGGAAATACATTTCATTAGCTGAAATGAATAATTTCTCCTCTCCTTTGGTCTTCTTATAGTAGCTTTGTATAGGAGAAGTCTGATTATATTTCCAGATATTTGTTGATAGCGTTCCTAGTTTATCAGTGTTTAGTAGACAGTGTAATAAAATCCATTTATTTAATGAATTTTTTTAGTGGTGATGTGGTGGAGGAGGGGAAGATTGGTATGCTTCATGGCTCTCTTTTGTTTCCATAGAATCCTTAATTTTCTCACCTTCTCCTTTCCCTGTGATGCACACATCTGAGGGTCTCTACTACTACATTTACTTCTGTTTCCCCCCTGAAGCAGTGATTCTCCAAGGCCTGCACTGTGGTCTCTGCCTTTCAAGCCCCTTTCCTGTAGCTGGTGCTGTATAATACCAAGTCCCAGATATGTTGTCAACATTTCAGCACTACATGTGAGAGTGCCTTTTTCAGAGAGTGATTTTTGTCTGTTTCTAATTTTACTGCTTTTCTTTTTCCTTTGCTTCTTTTCACATAGTATCTAAAAGTTGGCCTACTTTCTTTCTTACTCATGGGCTTGCAGTGGCAGTGGGAGCACTATTTAATTTTTTGTTTTTAACTCTACTTACAAATAATTTGAACATGTTATAGTTGAAAGTATGGATCACATGAGATTTTATTTGTATTTCTTATCTTTTTTTTTTAAAGGATGTTGCTATGGTTTGAATAGGTCCCCTCCAAAACTCAGGTGTTGCCCATGTGACTCGTAACAATCACATTGGCAATGCCTACTCGTTCTGATTAGTTCACAAGGGCTCCTCCCTATGGTATGGGAGTAGGCGCCTTTATAAACCAGCTTGATGGAGTGAATTTGTTTTCTTGGGTCTTTCCGCCTCCGTTAGGTAAGGACATAGCAAGAAGGCCCTCATCAGATGCTGTTGCCTTGATCTTGGACTTCCCAGCCTTCAGAACTGTGAGAACATTAGTTTATATATAGATATATATATTTTTGGTACTTGGGATTTTAACCACTGAGCCACATCCCCAGCCCTTTTTATTTTGAGACAAATCTTGATCAGTTACTTGAGGCTTTGCTGAGTTGCTGAGGCTGACCTTGGACTTGCGATCCTCTTGCTCAGTCACCACCTCCAGTCACTGGGATTACAAACGTGTGCCAGTGCGCCCAGCTGTATTTCCTATTCTCAATAAGTTATCCAGGCTCACCGCAGCACAAATTATAAGATAGGTGTGCAGAGAGAACTTGTATTCAAGGGCTGATGGGAATTCTCAGGATTTAGTTTAAGATAGAAAAAAAGTGGACCTGTTGACAATTTGAATGTGGAGTTTGAGAGAAAAGGAATAGTCTAGGGTGCTTCTCAAATTACTGGCTGAGCAAATGGATAAATGGGAACACTTGATTTAGAAGGGGAAAAGGAAGTTGTAGGAGGGGAGTTGGCATAGAAGAGACAAAAACTTTAGCTTGGGATATCTTAACTTTGAGATATTTTTGACACATCCAAGTGGAGATGTTGAGTAGGCAGTTGGTTCTACAAATTTGCATTGAGGGATAAATCAGGACATGATGTGGTATGGATATGAAAAGTCTTTTAGTTGTTTTTTGCTCAGAGAAGTTTGAAAACAGGTGCTTCTGAGTTGATTTGGGATAACACTTAAGCTGAGTCATGCTATATTTGCTAAGATGTCTTCCAGTTGTGTCCTCGTCAGAAGATTAGCAGATAATTAATGTCTTTTGAAAGGGTTAAGTGTTAAATAACTTTAAAAAATATAATGGCTGTATTGTCCTGATAAATATAGGAACAGAGAAAAGCAGAAAGAAATAATTAAAAAATCCCACATAATCCTGACACTTAGAAATAACTACTACCTGGACATAATTTGCCTCGAAATGGCAACTGCAGTTGCCACAATTCTGTCTTCAGCTTCACAATGTTTCCTTTGGCCAAAAATTCACTACACTGTCTTCATATTCTAAACATTCAGCAAACAATGGCATAGCAAAGCCACCTGATTGTCATGACACATCCAGTCATGCTGTATTAGAAAACAAAGCCACTTTCTGTATGACATATGCAGTGATACAAGTTGGAATAGAATGGAACCTGTCCCCTGTTGGCAGAGTCACTCCAAAGAAATGAAGAGATCAGTAATCATGCCCGTTAGTGCGATATTTATTTCAAAACCAACTCATAAGTGACGCCAAGTAGTACTGTGTACCCACTAAAATATGGCATATTGAATAAATAATATACATTTGAAACCTTAAGAAAAATAAGCCCCTATTGGTATTTTGGTATATATTATTAGAGACCATTTATGTATATATATTTACAGATCCAGATACATATGTAAATAGAAGTTAAGATGTAACCATACTACTATCTATGGTTCTTAAGTTTGCACATTAGTACCTGTGAAGGCTTTTTCCAAAGTTAATATTAAACAACAAAAACAAAACAACTACAACAAACAACCACCAAGTCAATGTGCAGGTCTCAAAAACCTGTGTAAGTAAATAAGAATCTGAGGTCTGAATGAGTCTTTTAACAAGAACTCTAGATAATTAATATGATAAACTTCAGCTATAATTCTTTGCACTGATTTAAAAACAAAAACCCATTATTCATTTGCTTCCTCTTTTAAGTTAAATTATCCTGTGGGAACCCAATTTCGTTAAGCTTTGGCCAGGATGATCCAACAAGGTTCTGTGGCATATAGAGCCTTTCCCCCTGACTTGATTGTATTCAAAGTTTTGCCAAAATGAAAAATTGAGACATGTGCCATGGTGCAGAGCCGCAGAACTATAGCATGATTCCTGGTTTTCACTTACGTCAAGGAAACCATTCTGGAAATAAAAGTATGTCTGCCCATGTTTATTAAGCCCTGAGCTGGGAGTAGGTAGAGGTCAAAGCTCAGAACTTGTCCCCCTCCTCCCATCCCAGCCAATATGTATTTTGCTGGACCTTTTCCCCACAGGATTTCAGAAAGCAGCCTTTGGATGCATGACCTATGGTAGGATTTATCTAATTTCTTTTGAATTGGTGAGAACTGTATTGGAAACTACAATTAGATTATTCCTAACCTCAGCAGAGATGATTCTACACTGTTAGTGGAAAGAAATAGTCAGCAATTTTGAAGTGGGTGGAGGGAGATAAACATAAATTGCAGTAATGTAGAAAAGTATCCCAGTTTAAAAACATGTAGTAACTGCAGCTCCTTTCTTACTTTAAACTTTCTGTGTGTGCTAAAAATCAGCTAGACTCCGCTGTTTGCAGAGTTTTTTGTTTACTATAATATCAGAGATTAAAAAGGTGATGGGGGAGGGAAGTCAAGCTGCTGTTCCAATAGCCAAGTCTTCTTGTTGGCTGCTAGGAATATCTATGGCAAACAGTTTCTTTAAAGTATGTGTTTCTAATCTATTAATACTAATTGAAGTCTTGGAATCATCAGAAAAAGGGAGTGTATGAATGCCCCTGTGTGTACTTGTAGGGTAGAGACATTGCAGCAGCTCTAGATTGGTAGAGGCCAGAGGAAGAACGGAGAGGACAAGAGAGAATGGAAAGAGTGCTGTTATAGATGGCAGATGCTGTAAAGGGCAAAGAGCCACGTTTTGTTTAGGGTCTCCCAACCTCATCCACATTGACCTTTGTTATTTCCCATCTCATCCTCATGTGTCTAAGGGACTTAACATCAGTTTCTATTATATTTATTAATTTATTATACTTATTCTATTTGTTAGTCATTTTTATTGCACTCCTGAAAATATATGTTTGCAGAGAACAGGGACCTTAATTGTCCTTATTTATCATTGAATTTCCAGCACCTGATAGATGCTCAGTTTTGTGAATGAAAGATTGAACATCAAGCTCTTCACATATGTTACCACTCAATAACCTAAGTTCTAGGATGATTGCACTAGAAACAAGATTTTAAAAAATTGCTTCTCCACCCTCCCACCTTTATATGTATTTAGAGGCAAAAACTTATGGCTACTTTAAAACCAAGAGTTTAGGGTATGGCATTTGGAATACGACCACCATATCAGTAGGTATGTGCCACCATTTTCCTATTATGAAGACTCCATATATTTTTCTGATAAATGAGCAAGGATTTGAAAACAGTTTATCAAGTCTGCATCCAATCTATTTTAGGACTATTTGTTGCCACAGTCTGACCACAACTGTTTAAATGTGTCTGTCATTTTAGTCATCATTTCCCTAAGTCTAACCCAGAGCTGCTCTTAACTCTTGGCAGAATCTCAGTGTTAAAGAGTGTTCCAGAGCCTACATCAAGGGCCACATAGACCACCTCAGCCTGTTACTGCTTCCTAAATATAGCACCCTGGAGCTTTAGAGCTTGGATACTTGGATACTGCATTTACCACATGTTTTTAAACTTGGGCGCAGTGGTGTATACCTGTAATCCCAGCAGCACGAGAGGCTGAGGCAGGAGGATCTCGAGTTCAAAGCTAGCCTCAGCAAAAGCAAGGCACTAAGCAACTCAGTGAGACCCAGTCTTTAAATTAAAAAAAAAGAATAGGGCTGGGGATGTGGCTCAATGGCCTAGTGCCCCTGAGTTCAATCCTCAGTAATCCCCCTCTCTCCAAAAAAGGTTCAAACCTTTGAACAGGAAAGGTAGGTACATAAAGTGCAGAGAAACTGTTGGGATATTTTGGGATAGTATTGGTTCATAAATGTTATTGTCTCTTCTTTATAAAGCGTTTTAAAGAAAATATCTAGGTGTTTCCCTCTCTGACTTTTATCCTCTGCTTACAGTGTCATCTTTTATAGAGTATAAAGTGACAGATTCGCATCCTTTTTTAGTGCTGTGAAACCAGAATCCTTACTTGTAGGATAGCATCTAGATGAGTCATATTTATCCCTTGTTGGCCACCTCCAGAGAGTGAAGCTGATCTGAGAAACATTGCCCAATATTACTACTGGGACTGCCTTGGGAGACTGGTCTCTAAGACAGAAAGGTCCAAACCGAGAAGCCAAGCAAGAGAGAGTAAAGTCAGAAAATAAGCCAAGGGTTCACACATAGTTGTGACCTTTGTGTGTAAGGAACAATCTGGACTACATTAATCATAAAGGGACACTATTGCCTTACATAACTAGTAAGTACATCTAGGAACCCAAACGACATCAAGATTTTCTGTGACTCTTTATCTTTCAGATGTGCTTCTTTTTATGTTGGGGGCTCCTCTCCTATTCTAACTGATCTTCCTCTAGAGGGCAATCTTTGTTATGGACGGCTCCAGGTTTGTGCCATTATCCTTAGAGACCTCCAAAAAATATTCTTACTCTGTGTCCATCCATGAAATATCAGAGAACTCTGATTAAGTTTGAAATATGCTCTTCCTTGGATGTGTCACTTTTTTGGTAAAGGGTATGAAATACCATGATTTGTCAGGATCTGGGTCACGTTACTTTGTTCTTTCATGCATCTGGTGTCACTACACTGATATTGCCTCTTTTATAGGGTGGTTTCATACTAAAAATCTTCTGATAATGTGTCCTGGGTGTCAGTGGGGTAGGTTGCCCTGGCTTTGGTTTCAGGTATAAGCTTTAGTGTCCATGTGGTTTTAGCTGTAATCAATGTAAGTGCTGTCTATGGGTGTCTCAGTGCAGGGGTTGTGAAACATCACTGCCAGCTGGGTTGTAGCTCCCTTAGGTGGAGCAATGTTACTGATAGCTAGTGATGGCGTGCCAGGCTGTCAGTGTAGAAACACATCAATTTCTGTAGGTCATGTGGGGGCAGGCCCATGAAGGTAAGGCATTACTGGTATGGCAGCAGAGGCTGGCACCTTGTCCATTTTCAAGGGATGCATGGGGTTGGGGCAGCCCCAGATGAGTGGTGCTCATAGGGTGAGGTGCCTGCTGTGTCTGAGCACTGCATGGTGACTTTTTTGGGCCTCCATTTGCTGACCTGTACAGGATAGGATGGCCAGTTGCTTCCTTGGCCCTGCAAGGTAAACTATGCTGCCTGTTTATTTCTCAGGGCTTCAGTGGGCTGAGTTCAATGAACATTTTAATGAATATTGGTTTTGATAAAGTGATCAATTCCACTTCTGAAAATTTACCTAACCAAAATGTCTTCTATAAATGTGTGAAGATACACACAAGTATGTTCATTGCTGCATTGTGCAAGATTGAAATATTAAAAAACATTCTAATGGAGTTGTATTGTTCACTAGTAGAAAACTGGTTAAATATGATCTGTATGATAAATGACTAGACAGCCTTGAAAAAGACTAATATAAACATTATATGTTAATCTTGAAAGTGTTCCATAAGAATGTATGTGGAGAATAAAAACTAGCAGAATAGTAGACACAGTATGATCTCCTTTCTGTGTGAAATTTATAGATGTGTTTATATATGTGTAATGTTTGTAAATATAGCCTGAAAGTATATGCATAGCTCCCCATAGGATATGTCTGGGATGGGAGTGGGTTGTGCTTTTTATTTGTACATCTCTGTATTTTAACTTTTTAATGATCATGGATTATTTTTTAAATTTATTTTTATTTTTTAAAGCAGAAGAATGCATTTCAAGTACGCATATGGAGCACAATTTTCAATTTCTCTGGTTGTAAACAAGGTAGAGTCACACCATTTGTGTCTTCATATGTGTACCTAGGGTAGTGATGTCCATTTCATTCCACCATCTTTCCTACCCCATGCCTCCTCCTTTCCCCTCCCTCCCTTTTGCTCTATCAAAAGTTCCTCCATTTCTTCCATGCTTCTCACCCTCAACCCCATTATGGATCAGCTTCTACTAATCAGAGAAAACATTCGGTCTTTGGTTCTTTGGGATTGGCTTACTCCACTTAGCATGATGTTCTCCAACTCCAATATTTACTGGCAAATGCCATGATTTTGTTCTCTTTTATTGCTGAGTAATATTCTGTTGTGTATATATACCACAGTTCCTTTATCCATTCATCTATCGAAGGGCATCTAGGTTGGTTCCACAGTTTAGCAATTGTGAATTGTGCTGCTATAAACATTGATGTGGCTGCATTACCATAGTGTGTTGTTTTTAAGTCTTTAGGGTATAGACTGAGGAGTGGGATAGCTGGGTCAAATGGTGGTTCCATTCGAAGTTTTCTAAGGAATCTCCATACTACTTTCCAGATTGGTTGCACCAATTTCCGGTGCCACCAGCAATGTTTGAGTGTGCCTTTTCCCCCACATCCTCACCAACACTTACTATTTCTTGTATTCTTGATAACTGCCATTCTGATTGGTGTGAGATGAAATCTTAGAGTAGTTTTGATTTGCATTTTATCCTGGAGATTAGTGCTCTATCTGATGTGTGTGTGGCAAAAATTTGTTCCCAGAATGTAGGCTCTCTGTTCACCTCATTAATTGTTTCTTTTGCTAAGAAGAAGCTTTTTCGTTTGAATCCATCCAATTTATTGATTCTTTTTTAAAAATGTTTTTTAGTTATTGATTGACCTTTATTTATTCATTTATGTGTGTGGTGCTGAGGATCGAACCCAGTGCCTCCCACATGCAAGGCAAGCGCTCTACCACTGAGTCACAATCCCAGCCCCCATTTATTGATTCTTGATTTTATTTCTTGTGCTTTAGGAGTCTTGTTAAGGAAGTCGGGGCTTAATTTGATGTGATGAAGGTTTGAGTCTACTTTTTCCTCTATTAAGTCTCTGGTCTAATTCGTAGGTCCTTGATCCACCTTGAGTTGAGTTTTGTGCATGGTGAGAGATAGGAGTTTAGTTTCATTTGGCTGCATATGGATTCCCAGTTTTCCTAGCATCATTTGTTGAAGAGGCTATCTTTTCTCCAATGTATGTTTTTGGCACCTTTGTCTAGTATGAGATGACTATTTATGTGGGTCTATCTGTGTCTTCTATTCTGCACCATTGGTCTACATGTCTATTTTGGTGCCATGCCTTTTTTGTTACTATAGCTTTGTAGTATAGTTTAACATCTGATATTGTGATACATCCTGCTTCACTCTTCTTACTAAAGATTGCTTTGGCTATTCTGGGTTTCTTATTTTTCCAAATGAATTTCATGATTGCTTTTTCTATTTCTATAAGGAATGACATTGAGATTTTAATTGGGATCACACTGAATCTGTATAGCACTTTGGGTAGTATGGCCATTTTGACAATATTGATTCTGCCTATCCAAGAGCATGGGAGATCTTTCCATCTTCTAAGATCTTCAATTTCTTCCTTTAGTGTCCTGTAGTTTTCATTGTAGAGGTCTTTCACCTCTCTTCTTAGATTGATTCTCAAATATTTTATTTTATTTTTTTGAGGCTATTGTGAGTGGGGTAGTTTTCCTCATTTCTCTTTCAGAGGATTCATCACTGATGTATAGAAATGTATTTGATTTATGAGTGTTGATTTTATATCCTGCTACTTTGCTGAATTCATTTATTAATTCTAGAAGTTTTCTGGTGGAATTTTTTGGATCCTCTAAGTGTGGTATCATGTCATCATCAAACAATTATAGTTTGAGTTTTTTCTTTTCCTATTTGTATCCCTTTAATTTCTTCTGTCTGATTGCTCTGGCTAGTTTCAAGGCCTATGTTGATTAGAAGTAATGAAAGAGGGCATCCCTGTCTTGTTCCAGTTTTTAGAGGGAATGCTTCCAGTTTTTCTGCATTTAGGATGATGTTGGCCTTGGATTTGGCATAGATTGCTTTTACAATCTTGAGGTATGTTCCTACTATCCCTAGTTTTTCTAGTGTTTTAAGCGTGAAAGGGTGCTGTATTTTTTCAAATGCTTTCTTTGAATCAATTGATGAAATCATATGATTTTTTAAAGTCTATTGATGTGATGGATTATGTTTATTGATTTCCGTATGTTAAACCAACCTTGCATCTCTGGAATGAACCCCACTTGATCATGGTGCACTATTTTTTTAAATATGTTTTTGTATGTGATTTGCCAAAATTTTATTGAGAATTTTTGCATCTATATTCATCAGTGATATTGGTCTGAAATTTTTCTTCTTTGATGTGTCTCTGTCTGGTGTTGGTATCAGGGTCATACTTGCCTCATAGAATGAGTTTGGAAAGGTTTCCTACTTTTCTGTTTCATGGAATAATGTAATAATTTGAGTTAGTTTTTCTTTGTAGGTCTTGTAGCACTCAGATGCTGGTCCTGGGCTTTTCTTGGTTGGTAGGCTTTTGATGGTGTCTTCTATTTCATTGCTTGAAATTGATCTGTTTAAGTCGTGAATGTCCTCTTGGTTCAATCTAGATAGATCATATGCTTCTAAAAATTTGTCTGTCTTCAGGATTTTCAATTTTACAGGAGTATAAATTTTCAAAATAGTTTCTAATTATCTTCTGTATTTCAATAGTCTGCCATTATATTTCCTTTTTCATTACATATTTTAGTAATTTGGGTTTTCTCTTTCCTTTTTGTTAGGGTGGTTAAGGGTTTGTCAATTTTATTTATTTTTTCAAAGAACCAGCTTTTTGTTTTGTCAATTTTTTGAATTGTTTCCTTTGTTTCAATTTCATTGATTTCAGCCCTGATTTTAATTATTTCCTGTATTTTACTTCTTTTGGTGTTGGTTTGCCCCTCTTTTTCTAGGGCTTTGAGATGTCAAGCCATTTATTTGTTGACCTTTTCTTCTTTTAATGAATGAGCTTAATGCAATGAACTGTCCTTTTAGCACTGCTTTCATAGTGTTCCAGAGATTTTGATATGTTGTATTGGAGTTCTCAATTACCTCTAATAATTTTTTCTCCTCCTTGATGTCTTCTGTTATCCATGCATCATTCAATAGCATATTATTGAGTCTCCAGGTGCTGGAGTAACTTCTATTTTTTAATCTGTTATTGAAAAAATTCTAATTTCATTCCCTTATAGTCAGATAGAATGCAGGATAGTATCTCTATTTTCTTATATTTGCTTACTAGCTTTGTGGCATAGCATATGATCTATTTTGGAGAAGGATCCATGCACTGCTGAGAAAAAAGTGTATTTCTTGTTGAAGGATGGAATATTTTATGTATGTCTGTTAAGTCTAGATTATGATTGTTTTATTGAGTTCTGTAGTTGCTTCGTTTAGTTTTTATTTGGAAGATCTATCTAGTGGTGAAAGGGGTGTGTTAATGTCACTTGGTATTATTGAGGTCTATTTGATTCTTGAAATTGAGAAAAGTTTCTTTGATATATATAGTTACCCTATTGTTTGGGGCATAGATATTTAAAATTGTCTTGTTAATTTATGATTCCCTTAAGCAGTATGAAATGACCTTCTTTATCCCTTTTCACTATCTTTGGTTTGATGTCCACTTTATCTGATACAAGAATAGAAACTCCTGCTTGTTTACACAGTCCATGTGAGTGATACATTTTTTCCTGTCCTTTCACCTTCAATCTGTAGCTGTCTTTTCCTATGAGATGAATCTCTAGGAGGCAGCATATTTTGAGGTCTTTTTAAAAAATATAATCTACCAGTCTATGTCTTTTAATTGATGAATTTAGGCCATTCACATTCAGGGTTATTATTAAGACATGGTTTGTATTCCCAGATATTTTGGTTTATTTTTAGTTTTTAACTTGATTAGGTTTCTCCTTTGATTGGCCTTTCCTTTAGTGTAGTTCTACTCTTTGCAGATTCTCATTATTGTTTTTCATTTCTTCTTCATGGAATATTTTGCCAAGAATGTTCTGTTGTACAGTCTTTCTTGCTATAAATTCTTTTAATTTTTGTTTATCTTGGAAGATTTTTATTTCATCATCAACTCTAAAAATTAATTTTGCTGGACATAACATTCTTGGTTGGCATACATTGTCTTTCAGATGTTGGTATATGTTGTTCCAAGCTCTTCTAGCTTTAAAGGTCTGGGTTGAGAAGTCTGCAGAGATCCTAATTGATTTCCCCCTCTATATAATCTGATTCCTTTCTCTTGTGGCTTTTAAAATTCTCTCCTTATTTTGTATATTATGCATTTCTATTATAATGTGCCTTGGTGTAGATCTGTTGTGATTTTGTATATTTGGTGTCCTGTAAGCCTCTTGTATTTGATTTTCCAATTCATTCTTCATATTTGGAAAATTTTCTGGTATTATTTCATTGAATAGATTGTTTATTCCTTTGGTTTGAAACTCTGTGCCTTCTTCTATCCCAATAATTCTTAAGTTTGGTCGTTTCATGTTATTCCATAATTCTTGGATGTTCTGCTCATGGTTTCTTACCATCTTCACTGTGTGGTCAACTCTGTTTTCAAGATTATATATTTTGTCTTTGTTGTCTGAAGTTCTGTCTTCCAAGTGATCTAATCTGTTGGTGATGCTTTCTATTGAGTTTTTAATTTGGTTTGTTATTTCTTTCATTTATGGATTTCTGTTTGATTCTTTTTCAGAATCGCTATCTCCTTATTAATCTTTTGCTTTCTGTATTTGCCTATGTAACTCTTTATCAAAATGATCTTTTGCTGCCTGTGTTTGCTCTCTTTATCATCCTTTAATTCACAGAACATTTTAATTATGTACATCTTGAACTCCTTCTCTGACATTTCTTCTGCTGTGCTGACCATGGATTCTAATAATGTAGTATCTTGGTTTCTTTGGGGTACTTTCTTCTCTTGTTTTTTCATGTTGTTCATGTGTCTTTCCTTCTAGCACTGTGGATCCAAGGTGTTAGTTTTCATCCTATAGGCTTATAGATTCTCTGCAATGTTTCAATACCTCTCCTTGATACTGCTTCTGGGCCCCGGCTGGTGTCCCAAGCTGGAGGTTAAAGATGGCAATGGCAGTAGCAAGGATAATTCAAGATGGCCACAAAGGTGTCCATGGTGGAGGCATCTGCTTTCAGAGATGGGGTATTGGGGCATGCTGAGTGATGGCATGGGGTGACATGTTCAGAGATGCAGTTCTGTGGCCTTCAGTGTTGAGGTAGGAGGCTGTCTCCAGACCTTGTCTGGTGTCTCCAGGTGCAGGTGAATGGGGGGGCCCTATGCTGGTAGATGGAGGTCCACATGGGAGCAGCAGCCAGGGGTCCCATGTTGGAGTGTGAGTTAGGTGTCCTGCATGGGTGGGCGACCAGAGGTCCTGTGCAGTGTGTTGGTGATGGAGCAGGGGGTCTTGCATGGGAGCAGATCCTGCGTGGGCAAGTGGCTGAGGTCCTGCATGAACACTGGGGCCTGGAGACTGGCACAGGCACTTGGCTGGAATTCCTGCAGGGGAGTAGCTGTAGAGAATCCTCTAATAACTTGAAAAGAAACAGTATTCCCACTGGTTTAATCCCAGATCATGGAGAGACTTGGAATGGAGCGTCCGTCTAGGCCGCCATCTTGGATCCCCCTCTGGGTTATTTTTTAATATGAAACAGAGGGTGTTAAAAATTCAAGCAGATTTTAGAATTGATAAATATTTAAATATCTTTGGAAAACATTATTTTAAAAGGTAATTTATGTATAGTTATACCTGTAAGGTCAGATAATGATGACCAAAAGGAAGCCAATTAAAACTGCTGAGCAAGGCTTTATTGATATACACTCCCAGGCAAGACTCCCCCATCCAACAGAGTGGGTCTGGGAGAATCATGTGCAGGCTCAGCTGGTTTGAAAGTTTTATGGTTTTGGGGTAGAAAGGGGAGGGCTTGGGACAGGAAAGGGAAACTTTGGGAAGGAAGGGGGGCTTGGGACAGGAAAGGGAGGTTTTGGGGAGTACCGTGTCTTCCTGAGGTTGGTCAGGGGACTGGCTGATTGATCATGGTTAGTCACTGCTTGTCTGCTGGTGTCTGATTGATTGTTCTCTCATGTATGTGGGCTGCCTGGTTGTTTTGTTTTCCTTATCTGCCTTAAGTCAACCTAACATCCCAGCATTTTTGATGCTATAGAACAACAAATTCTATCTGGCTACTTCCTGCAGTCTAGGGAGCACTGAGGGAGAAGGAGATGGCTGGGGTGTTGGTTCGTTAGGGAGGCAACTGTAGGGGTGTAGGAACATCTTGTTGTAGGTCACTCTGGCAGCTTCATCTATGTGCATTTGGGTGAGCCTGAGGAGGCAAGGAGCAAATGTTAGTAGAAGTTCTATTACTAACATAGGAGTGAGAATGGGAGTTATGTACTGAGGGTAGAGCTTAGCCAGCCTGGCCAAGGGTCATTTGATTATTGCTGTTTAAGCCTTTCATTTAAACAATGAAGGGTGTTGACATTTCTTTCGACCAGTCCAGTTTTATTGATATAGTAGCAGCACTCTTCTCTCAGGAATAGATATGTTCCTCGTTTGTCTGCTGTTAGGAGATCTAGGCCTCAACGGTTCTGTAATGAAACTTGGGCAATAGATGTTACCTGCCATTGCAGGGAAACAATAGAGGTGGCCGATGCCTCTACTGCTTACCAAAGTTGTTGTTCAAGCTACTGAGTAGTGGTTACTGCATAACCAAGTCCTCCTGCCCCCAGCCCAGAGGCAGTGAGTGAGGAGGCTAGGGACAGCCCAACTACTACTGGTAGAAAGACAGCCTGTCTTGTCTTGGAAAGGGAGGTGGTAACAAGCCATGTTAATTCAGCCTTGCTGTACAGAGTTAATTGAGGGACCAAGGTGGAGGGAACACAAACGGCAAAGGGCTTAGATTCTTTGTTAGGACACTATTGCACCAGAAAAAGAACCCTGGTAGAGCAAAGGTTGGGGAAGAGATTTGAATGACTTGGTCATTGGGTGCCAAACCAGAGGAAGTGTAGCAGCAGGAGAAATTTCCTCACCTCCTCAAAGGTTGGAGAGAGGAGCCCTTGGGGTCAGTAGGGGGTGTGGAGCCTCTAAGTGATGTTGAGGCCTTTGGAGACTAGTTGAACAACCTGAGAAGTGAAGACCAGACTTTTGTCTGACTGGATGGAGAACGGAAGTCTGAACCTGGGAATAATCTGCTCGATAAGGATGGAGGCGATGATGTTAGCAGCTTCCCTGGAGGTAGGGAAGGCTTCTATCTAGCCTGAAAGAGTATCAACCAAAGTAAGTGGGTAGTGAAGTTTTTTGTGTCTAGGCATGTGAGTGAAGTCAATCTGCCAGTCTTCACCTAGCTGGTGGCCCCTCATCTGATGTGTGGGGAGTTTGGGTTTGATGCCCCTTGTGGGGATACGGTAGAGCAGACAGAACAAGTGGAATGGAGAGTAGTTCTCATTCCTGGGAAGTAAAAGAGGGATTTTTAAAACTGGAAAAGGGATTTGTGGTCAATATGAAGAGAGTTATGAATGTCTATCAACAAACTGTAAGCTTGCTGTTTAGGGAGGGCAATCCGATCCCCCAGGAAGATCCACCCGTCATCCCCAAAATGCCCACCTTGGGTTATTAGGTCCTGTTGTTCCTCTGGGGTATAGTTGGAGAGTGGCTCCTAATAATTGGAGAACATCTCTGCCTAGAAGAGGATTTGGACAGGATGGGATGACCAGAAAAGAGTATGTGAAAGGGTGGCCCTCCAGGGCACAGGCCAGTTTAGCCGTTCAGTGTGGGAAGGAGGATTTGCCATCAATCCCCATGACTGAAACCTGGGAAGGAAACAAAGGCCTGGAGTGGGCAGGCAAGACAGAGTAGGTAGACCCCGTGTCCACAAGGAAGGCTATGGACTTACCTGCTAGAGTGTTACCCTGGGCTTGGTAAGGGTGATAGGCGTCCTTGAGTCTGGGCTTCTTCAGTCTTCTGCAAACCCCAATAGTTGAAGAGAAGGGACTGCCTGGCTGGTCATACCCCTGCCTGGAGGCACCAAGGAGTGGCCAGCCATGGGGCAGTTGTTCTTCTAATGTCCTGTCTGCTTACAGGTGGGGCACGGCCTGGGGGGCCCTGGATTTGGGCATCAGTGAGCCCAGTGGCCTTCGCATCCACAGTTGAAGCAAGCCTCTGATAGAGGGGAATGCTGGTTGCCCTGTGAAGCTTTCACTGGAGCTGTAGGCCTTGGGCACTGCCAGGGCTTGGGTTTGGAATGTTACCTTTCTCTGCACTTGAGCCTGCCTGGCTAGTTCAGTTGAATCCTCTCGGGCATTATAAACTTTAAAGGCCATTTTTACAAGGTCTCAGATAGGAGTCTGAGGGCCCTCCTCAGCTCGTTTGAGCTTCTTTCTAATATCATGGGCCGGTTGAGTAATGAAATGAGTTGCTAACACTGTAGCCCCAGAGGGAGACCCAGGACCCAGCTTAGTATATTTGGTAAGAGCCTCTGTAAGGCAATTGAGAAATAAGGCTGGATTTTCATCCAGATCCTGGGGGATTTCTCTCAGCTTATCAAAGTTGGCTACCTTATTGGAACTGCCTGCAAATTTGATCAGCATGATCTGGAGTCGCCTGCTGGATGTGGGTAAATTCATCTGGGGTAAGGATGGAAGAGAGGACGACATAGATGTCGTGCCAGGTGAGATTGTAAGTCTGAGAGAGGTAGCAGAATTCCTTAATGTAAGTAGAAGAGTCAGCAGAGGACCCAACGTACCTTTCAATCTGGGAAAGATCCTGAAGTGAGAATGGGACATGTACTTGGACAATCCCTTCGGTGCCAGCTACTTCCCTGAGAGGACAAGGGAGCTTTGGGTCAGCTGATAAGAGAGTCTGGTGTGATCGGGTGTGGGCGCTGACTGGAGAAGAGAGAAGTGAGCCAGGGGAGGGATCCACTGAGGGAGATGGGGGAAGGGCTGTGTCAGTAGGAGAGGAGGGCGGAGGAGTGGTGTTCTGGAGTGGGGAGGAGGAGCCGTGGCAGTAGGAAGAGAGGGAGGAGAGGAGGGGGAGGATCTGTCTGGATAGGGAGGTGGGTGTTGAGAAAGTGGGACTGAGAGCATTTCGGGTGGATCCGAAAATGAGGAAAAAGATATGGAAGAACAATGGAAAAGGGGTTTGGGATTTTCCCTAGTGAGGAGAACTTGAGCAGTAGAACAGGTAGGGGGTAGGACCGGAGCATACATCTCAAAAAGCCTGAGTGTAAGGGATCTCTGTCCACTGCCCCATCGGGCGATAGAAACTGTCCAAATCAGTGAGGATTTGAAAATCAAAAGTTCCTTCTGACCCGTTGTCTAGGCTATAGTGGGGCCAGGCCACAGTGGAGTAAAAGATCAGGCAGTTACAACGTAGGTCCTGAGTGAGTTCTAATTTGGCAAAATTGGAATATAGACAACCCAAAGGAGTTTTGGGGTCTAGGGAGGATTCGGTGTTTCCCATGACCTTCCAGCGCCCGTGGGGGTGGGTGGAAACAAAAAAAGGCATCCCCAATTCTGATCACACTCACCCAAGGAATGGAGGGCTGGGTGGGAGTTGAGGCATCCCTTTAACTCTCTGGGGCCCAAACAGAGTCAGGTGGCTCATACAAGGACTGGGACATCTCCACAGCCCTCGGGACCTTGAACAAGAACGTGCAGGAGTCTATGGCACATGCGTGACTTACGGATAGACTCCCAAGACAGAGGGAGGCTAGAGGTTAGGGGAAATGGGGGAACTTACCCCATCCTGTCAGTCTGGGTGAGGAGAGAGGGGAAGGAAGAGCGGCTCAGGAATTTCCTGGTTTGTGTGGAGGAGAAGGTGGACCTCAACCCCTATGGGGGAGGTCCGAAAGCCCTCTCGCCTTTGGGCACCAAATGTAAGGTCAGATAATGGTGAGCGAAAGGAGGCCAATTAAAACCGCCAAGCAAGGCTTTATTGATATACGCTCCTGGGCAAGACTCTGCCGTCCAACAGAGTGGGTCTGGGAGAATCGCCTGCAGGCTCAGCTGGTTTGAAAGTTTTATGGTTTTGGGGTAGGAAGGGAAGGGCTTGGGGCAGGAAAGGGAGGTTTTTGGGAATCCTGTGTCTTCCTGGGGTAGGTCAGGGGACTGGCTGATTGATGGTGGTTAGCCACTGCTTGTCTACTGGTGTTTGATTGATTGTTCTTTCCTGTATGCAGGCTGCGTGGTGTTTTGTTGTCCTTAGCTACCTTAAACTGACCTAACAATACCCTGATGTGAAATTTTAAAAATTAGCACCTATTTTATAGTCCACACCAACTCAGGAAAAAATAGGCCTCAATAATATGTTATGGAAGAATATATCTTGTTTGAGCAGATATTTCTTTCTGAAACATTTAAAGTCCCCTCAGTAACTCTGTATGACTGGTTCAGATGTGTTCCCAAAAGTAGTTGTTTTGTCTATTCTATAAAATCACAAATCTATTGTTTTGTACACCCTTACCAATTCCTCACTAGGTTTTCATGACAAAAGCTTCTGATGTGGCCAACATCCAAGCAGACTGTTGATGCTTAGGGCTGTTGTGTCCTTCAACTCCATTGGCTTCTCATCTGTTGTCTTACATGTGCCAGTGATAGTTGGAGTTTTGTATACGTGGTGGCTGTGAATTTTACTTAGAAGTGAATGTACTCTGCTGAATATGCTGACTACCCACCATGGTTGACAAAGTCAGGGCTACTTTTCTATTTTTGATTTAAAAAAATATATACTGATATTAAGAATTTCTCCTAGTTTTAATGGAAAGTTGGCCTCCCGAATAGAGTATTATTGCAAAAACCCCCACTAGAAGTAGTAATTCCATTTAAACAAAATAAATAAACAAATAAACCTTAGAAACTACAGCTCTTTATAACTGGAATATCAGGCAGTAAAACAGTTCAGTGAACAAATTTGGGACATGCTGAGGAAGACAAGGTATTCTTGTTTTAATTTCTTTGTTTTATTCTGAACCCCCTGAGTATCTAAAAGCTTTAGTCCCCCTCCCTTTTGCCTGGTGGTTCCCATGGTAACAGCAACCTGCAGGAGTGGGGCAGCAGTGTATGTCTAGGTCATCTGTAAATTGAGTGTTCTAAGATGGGAACTACCTGTACTGCATTAGTCACTTGCATGTAGTCATTTAAGTAGGTCAGTTATCTCTACTGACAAAGTATTTGTTCTCTTAACATTCTAGCAAGTTTGTTGATTTTATTTTCTTCATCATTCAGTCATAGAGAAGAATGTTTTGTAGGATTCTTAGCAGGTGTGTAGAGAGAAAAGAAACCTTGGAGATGAAAAAGATGAAGAGGTGGAATAGCAAGAGCAGAAGAGAGCCAAGAAAGAGTTGTCAGTGTATTATAATGTTAGTAATTCTGAAATGGTAGTTTCTCTTCATTATTAAATCATTTCAGAATTACTGTCATGACAGTGAGCAATATCCACTCTGCATAAAGGTTCTGCATAAAGGAAAAAAAAATTGGTGACTATCTTTACTAAAAATTCTTTGTAGCAGGCTGGTTAATAACCCTTGGCATTTGGTTAGTTGATATTCTTTGGGGTTAAGACATGGCATCTCTTCCAGAAAAGGTGAAAATGTCAAGGTAGATGTCACACCTTATTTATTTTTACCGTTTGCTCCAGATCCAGTGTTCAATAAATGCTGAATAAATAACATGGCCAACATTATAAGTTAAGACTAGTTTACATTCAGTATTTTTAATAGATTACTCATTTAGCTATTCATTCAGCACACATTGTCTTATGATGAAGATAAATAACTTTTGTGATACATGTATCATAAGCTAGGTGATGAACCAAATATTTTGTGTATTGTCTTGGTTCTCACAACAACCCTATGAAACATACACTATTTGTGTTATCATTTTACAGGTGACAAAAACCTAAGCTAACCTGTTCGGGGTTAAGTTAAGGCTGGGGGTATAGCTCCATGGTAGAGTGCTTGTTTAGCATGCATAAGACCCTGGGTTTGATTCCCCATCATGGGAAAAATAAGTTAATTTCCTCATGCAAATGGCTAAGAAATGACAAGAAAAACTTATCTATCAGTTAAATCTTGCATAAAGTCTGTGCTTTAAATTCCAGTGCTGTTGAGTGTTGGAAGACAATTCTCCATGGCTGTCTTGCATTTTTTTCCCTAATAATTTGTTTAATAAAACTGAGATTGTCTGTTCTGTAAACTTTCCCAAAATCTGAGTCTGGATTTTGTTGATTATCTCCTTGTGGTATCATTTAATATTTTTGCCTTTCCTTTGTATTTTCTGTAAAATTGGTAGTGCCATTATAGAAGCCTGATCAGACTACAGTTCAAAATTTTTTCACAAATCTATTTCATAAGCGGTATTGTGTTCTTCATATACCATGGATATAATATCTGACCCTCTTCTTTCTGTAGTATTAGCATTCATATTCATAATCTGATTCAAATATTGTTTAGAAGTTGCAGAGTAGTAATTTTTCTATTATATTGATTTTGCTTGTATATATGTGTATGTGTGTGTAAACGTCTTTACTAGTTAGCTAGAATACTTGTATAAAGAGAAAATTTCCTTCATCTGTTAGTTGGTTTTGTAGCAGTACATTTTCTTTAGAAAAGGCAGGATAAATGCTTTCCCTTATAAGTTCTCAAAATGAGTTGGTTCCCAGTTATTGTCCATGGTTATCAATTGTGTTAGTTAGCTTTTTGTCACTGTGACAAAATACCTGGAAAAACAACTTAGAAGAAGAAAGATATATTTTGGTTCATGGTTTTGGAGATTTTAGTCCATGATTGACCAGCTCCATTGCTGTGGACCTGAAACAAGGCAGAATATTATGGTGAAAGGGCGTAGCAGAGGAAAACTGTTCTCTCTTGGTAGTTGGGAAGTAGAGAGAAAGAGGAAGGAAGCCAGGCACGGTACCACATGCCTGTAATCCCAGCCTCTCAGGAGGTTGAGGCAGGAGGATTGTAAGTTCAAAGCCAGCCTCAGCAATGGTGAGGTGCTAAGCAATTCAGTGAGACTCTATGTCTAAATAAAATACAAAATAGGGCTGAGGTGTGGCTCAGTGGCTGAGTGCCCCTGAGTTTAATCCCCAGTATCCCAATAGTGCCATTGAGTTATGAATCCATCAATGGATTAATCCACCAAGATCAGAGCCCTTACGATTCAATCACATCCCAAGAAGTGATTACCAGTACTATGTTGGAGACCAAGCCTTTTTTTTTTTTAATTTTTTTTTTTTAGTTGTAGATGGACACAGTTTCTTTCTTTCTTTATTTTTATGTGGTGCCAAGGATCGAACCCAGTGCTTCACGCATGCGAGGCATTCGCTCTACCACTGAGCTACAATCCCAGCCCCGGAGACCAAGCCTTTAACATAGGAACCTTCGGGGGAAATTCCAGATCCAAATTGTAACATCAATTAATTGATCTTATTAGAATTACAAACTCACATGTAAATACATTTGGTATTTTTCAATCCATTGCACTGTTCTTGTTGATGAATAAATTGTCTCCCTTTTGATCTGTCAATCTTTTCAGTTTCACTCCCTGAGTCATTTGCTACATGTTAAATAGTCTGACAACTTCTTTATTATATTGTATGGCAAGATGTCTCAGTTCATCTTTTAAAATTTCCTACCGAGACTTGGGGTAGGATAATCCAGACTTGGAATTGCCCATTTCTCACAAAGATTTCCTAATTGGAAAATGGCATTTGGAGATTTCTAGCTTTTATATTGGTAGCTAGTGAAAGGAGGAAAAAAAGTTTCCTTTTTGGATTTAGCCAGAGTCTGAACATCCCTAATCCAGAAATCCAAATATTCCAAGACGTGAAACTTTTTGAGCATCAACATAATGCCTCAATTAGAAGATTCCGCATCTTGCCTCATGTGATGGGCACAGCCAAAACACAAGCACATTAAAACTATTACATAATAATTACCTTCAGTCTGTGTATATTTAAAACACATAAATGAATTTTGTGTTTAGACTTGTGTTCTATTCCCAAAATATCTTATGTATATGTAAGCATTCTGAAATCTGAAACACTTTTGGTCCTAAGCATTTTAAAAAAAGGGATAATCTATAGTAGCAGTGAGAATTAAAAGGATGGATAATAAAGATGTTATAGACTTGGTGACTACTTGTATATGTGGGAGGAAAAAGTATTTGATGTTTCAATTGAGAAGATTCTAATATTGGTTTCAAGCTTCCAATGCTTGAAAACTAAGATCTGCTTAATCTATTACATATATCATTTAACAGTGAAAGAGAGTATTTCCTTTCATAGATGAAGAATTGCTCAGAGGAGGGGTGTGTGTATGAATCTATCTCATTTCTGAGGAGGTCTTCTTGCTGGTCTCTTTTCCCTTTTTGTCCACACTGGTTAGGATATTGGTTTGTCCAATTTATAGAGTGAAAATAACAGAAGCCTGATTAAGATTGAAGTTTATTTCTCTCACAATGATAGGTCTAGGGTTTGTAGGTAATTTTGTTCCATGAAGGCATCCAGGCACCTAGGTTTCTTCTGTTTGTTTTTTCCTACCATTCCCTGGAGTTTTTACTCTCATCCACATATTAGAAGTTGGCTTACCACCAACCAAGGGAAGGGGAAAAAGGAGTGGAGGCCACGTAAAATAGTTAACCTTAAAGAAAAGAAGTTGGTTTTAAGATGTTGCAGATATCACTCCTATTAACATCTTAATTGGCAAGTACTTAGTCACATGACCATGGCGAGGTGGTAGGAATGCTGGGCTGTGCAATCCCTACATGGGCAAGGGAGTTCCATTACAAAAATACAGAGAAGGTGAATGAATTTTGAGGGTATTTAGCAGGCTTTTCCACTCTTCCAGTTCACACCTCTCTACTCTGAAAGACGTCTATTTAAGAAAGAAAAGGAGTCTGTTGTACAACAAAAGAGAACCATATTGAACTTTGCATGGAGACACTGTTGATAGTTGTAGAGTTGATCTTGTTGTGATCATCCCAAGGATGATACATAAGTCCTAGGAACACATCTGGAGACAGGAGTGGTAGCTAAACTGGAGGGGTGCTGACAGCAAAATGTGACTGTGTCACAAAGAACTGCCAAGAGAAGGTTTTTTGTTCCAGCCCTGGTTTAGTTATAACTCTAAACCTAAAACCTCATTCTGACAAAGACATTTTGTTTCCTCTCTAAGATTATAAACACTTGAAGTCAGTGCAAAATGTCCTTATTCAAAGATGAATGCATTTTTTGCAGATGACACTGTTCTAGAAAGCAAGTTCTTCTACTCCAATGTTTGCCAAGGTAAAGTGGTTCATTTATTAGAAATAAAGTGCCAGTATTTCTCAGCAGTAACTGAATTTAAGTATGCTAGAATTCCTTTGTTCTTGCCAGGACATTGACAGGTATTTTCAACTGCTTTTCTATGTTCTTGGTATTGTGTATGACTCTTCAAACTTGTTTGTTCTTGCCAGTGAAGCTTGAAGCAATCAAGCACATTAGTCTTCTGTATTAGTTTTTCACATATGGAGAGAACAAGAAACCTAGAGAATGTTTTTTATTTCCTGGGAGCTTTTTGTTTCTAGATGCTTTATTTTCTGTCTGGTCTTTGTTTCTTCTAAGTCAAAAAGAATCGAAGTAGGATGTTTCATAAAGAATTTAAATTATACTAAAATTGTATATGAGGCATGGAGAAAGAACACTAACTAGCCTGGGTTTGATTCTACCTGGGTTGTGTAAAATTGGGTTATTTGTTTGACCTCTTTGCAGCTCATAGTCCTTATCAAAAATCCAGGAGAAGCCAGGCGTGGTGGCACATACCTGTAATCCCAGCACTTTGGGAGACTGAGACAGGGGAATCGCAAGTTCAAAGTCAGCCTCAGCAATGGCGAGGCTCTAAGCAACTCAGTGAGACCCTGTCTCTACATAAACACAAAATAGGGCTGGGTGTGTGGCTCCGTGGTTGAGAACCCCTGAGTTCAATCCCTGGTACCAAAAAATCAATCAGTCAATCAATCCAGGAGAAATTATCTGTACTCCACTGGGTTGTTATGAGAATTAAATAACAGTTAAACTATTTGACCGTGTGGTCAGTCAAGTTATTTAAGCTTTCTTTGCATCAATCTCTTAATCTGTAAAAGGGGGTAATAATAGCACCTAACAGTTGTTTTGTGAAATAAAGTGCTTAGAACAGTACTTGGCACCACAGTTAGTTCTATGTAATGTTAGCTGATGTGATTTTGTGAATTTAACAACTACCATTGTGCATAGGCTTTTGACTAGGTAGGAAATGGAGCAGGTCTTCAGCTTGGTTATTTAGTGCAGTGTGTTTGCAAGGAGCACTATGAAGGCTGCTTAGAGGCCAGAGCTCCACTAACCTTTTAAAGCTATTGCTGGGAATGTGTCTGGGAATATAAAGTCACAAACTTTTGCTGAAAAAGGAAAGAAATGAAAATATATTTGGGGAGCAAAACAAGGGCCAGAAATGTGTAAATGGACATGATTCTACAAATAGATTCTGGTGAAATTCATTGTGTTAAATTTTTGTTGCTTTAAAAAAAAGCCTTGTATTTTATGAAGTTTTATTTCTTATAGTTCTTAGTGATGTAAGCACCTTCCTTCTCTTCACCTGCATGAATTAATTTTCTTCATTGTAGGACCTTTTCTGGGATGAGGTACTCAAACATTATGTTATAAAGTGATGTGGTTCTGCATGTTAGCAGGAAATAGCAGCAGATAAAATGCCTCACAGGGGACGGTTATCAAAGGCTAACCCAGGAAGATGTCACTCAATAGGCTGGCCAGATGTGTTCAGTTCTTCTGCAGCTCTCCCCCACCATAATTTCCTTTCATTTCAAATTCAACACCTTAGGAATATTTAATTCAAGAAACAGGCTCAGCATTTAATTTTGGAAAATGCACACTTTAGGTCACAAAACTGTTGTCATTTCCTTTTTAGCTTTCTTTAGTTCTTTTCTTGATCCTGGAAGGTGGAGATTTACAGTTACATTTTGTGGCTACTTTTTTTCCATCACACAGATGATAAATTATTGAGAAGCCATTTGGTATATAAAAATGAAATACACAGCCCATCCCCATCCAGCAGGCTGCTTGGACTGGCTCCAGCTGCTGTGAACGGCTAGGGCCCTGCAGTCAGTAAAACAAAGCAAATCCCTTGCACTTAAAGGCTTGGTGCTTTGTGGAGGGAGAGAGAACAGTGCCTGACGGAGTAATGATTCTCAGTGTCAGGATGCTACCAAGGGCCACAAAGTCCATTGTTTTTTTATTCCCCCAGAAGAATATTTAATTCGTATGAGTGTTGAAGTTCAGATTTTTAATTTTAGTTCTTATTTTGTACTCCAATCAGAGATAGTCATAGCTTTGAATAATTGATAAGGTTTCAAAGTGTGCTTATTCTCTTCCATAGTCAGTCTTAACCCTTCTTAACATACCCTTTTAAGAATCTGAAAAATTAACTTCTCTTCCCACTTGCCTTCACACACACAAGATGTCAGCATGTTTAGGACCCCTGACAACCCAGTTGCTCAACTCTTCATAGATCTGTAAATATTTTATTAGATTTATCTTTTCTATGTTATAAATGCATATGTTTGATAATGCTGGCATAATTTTTTCTTTTAAAAATAGAAAACGAGTTATGTAATTGTGACTGTCTTTTAGGTAACAGTAAGTCCAACTGAGATTTTTTAAAAATAAGATTTCATTTTATTTTAGGATACTCATCTCTCTGAATTCTGTAATTTTATTTAGAATGTTCATCTTTCTAAAACTCAGATATAGAATCAGACACAAGTATTTCAGATTCCAAAATTTATACATTTTTAAACTAAAATCCAGGAAATTCAGTGTTAGTTAATTTCCCCCAAAATTAAATTTGAATACATGTGAACCAATCTTCCCATGGTATAATAGAATGCCATTTATTCTGCCCATTTAATAATTTCCTACTACTATATTAAATGTTTTATGAGAACCATAACTGGTCAGATATTTTTGTTGAACTCCTGCTCATTGATTTGAGTTGGAGGTGTAAAGGATTCCTTACTTCCCATTATTGCCTACAAACGTGTGATGGCACTGACAGAGCCATCAGTATGGTTTTAGAAGGTACTTGGCCATTGACAGGCAGTCATGACCATCTAAATCTTCTCATTACCAGGTAGAACATATTTAGCTTCATAAGTGCTTCGTTCATTGACTTAATGTTTTATGCCTAGATATTTCAATACTTGACTGTCTTCAGCCTCTGGATTTCATCTTGAAGATTGGCATCTGCTTTTTTTGCTTCTGCTGTGTTGATCTGTTATAGATCATCCATCACCTTTCTCCTTGTTCTTGCTGTGAATGCAACACCAGAGCTTATTGACCAAGCCAGTGGCCTCTTCTCTCAGTGCATAATCATCATAAACCTAATGGTCACCATTCCTTTGTCACATTCATCTCCAAACCAGTCACCATAAGAACTGTGCTTTGTATAATGTCAAATTGATAAAATCCCATAGTTTCCCATGAGCTTAAGATACCTGTCTTTTCTGTTGTTGAAATGACCTAGTGAGAAAGTCCATGGCTTATCATCTTAGACTTTCAGCTTAGATTTGAGTTTAAATCTTAGCTTCAGGACTGTGAGTGTGGCTTAGTAATAGAGCTCTTGCCAAGTATGTGTGAAGTCCTGGGTCCTGGGTTAGAGCTTCTATGTACAGCTTTGCTCAACTCCAGGGGTTCCAAATGGTGTCATTATGTGACTAGCACCCCCTGCAATTAGGCCTGCTCAACCTACACACCATATACAATGACCCTGCACATGCTAATTAGGATCCATGGACCCTAAAGTATAGAATCACTTTACGTGTGTCAACTACAGAGCAGGGTAAAAAGAGGAAGAAAAAATATTGAAACATTTTTCCCCTAAATGTAGCCAACATATGCAGTTTATTTGCACTCATAGATCTAATTTGATTGTAGAATTTTTTTTAAACTAGTGAGAAATTTTTTGTGATAATGAATATTAAACTCAGGGTGCTCTACCCCTGAGCTACATACCCAGCTACCTCCTCGCTTTTTAAAATTTTAAGACAGGGTCTTACTAAGTTGCCAAGGCTGGCTGCAAACTTGTGATCCTCCTGTCTCAGCCTCTTGAGTTGCTGGGATTACAGCATATGCCACTATGGCAACTAGTAAGAACTTCTACATATAGCTAATGGTCTCCTCACCCTGTGTACATTTTTTCTAGGTAATAGAAACTTTCCACTTGGATGATCTAGTTTTTGTAAGTTTGTACTGCATTTCCAAAGAGGCATTATTCCAACATAAGCACTGTATTAACAATTAGCTGATCTTGTCTTCTTTGGATTCCACTTACTATAATGGCTTTCCCAACCAACATCAAATATTTTCCTAATTTACATCTGTGCAAATTGAACACATTTTGCTTTCTTTTATTTAGTATTTCAGAATAGGGAATATGGGTAGGTAATCACAATAAGAACAACTACTGGGGCTGGGATCGTAGCTCAGCGGTAGAGCGCTTGCCTCACATGGGTTCGATCCTCAGCACCACATACAAAGCAATAAAATAAAGACATTGTGTCCATCCACAACTAAAAAAATATTTAAAAAAAAGAAGAACAACTACTACTTACTATGTACCCAAGAGTGCTCTGTAAGTATTATCGTTAATTCTTAGAATAAGCCAGATAAAGTGGAAATATGAACTCAAGATTTTAGGTGTTAAGGCTGACTTTTTTTTTTCTTTCTTGGAAATGTTAGGGATGGGAACCCAGGGATGAACTAGAACTAGTTTGCTTCCAATACCTCTTCATCCGCTATTTCAAATAGGGCTTTTTTTTGGTTGGAAGAGATAGAAAACCCAACTCTATGTGACCTAAGTAAAAATAAAGATAATTTAGTAGCTCATATTACTGAAAAGTATTTGAGTATAGCTGGCATCAGGTGCTCAAATGATGTTATTAGAACTTAGTCTCGTCTCTTCTCTTTCTCTGTCCTATTCTCCGTGTTTTAGTTCTGCTTTTTTCTGTGTCGGCCTTATTTCCTAGCAGATATTCTACATCTAGTGTTTACATTTCCATGTTTATTTTCTGTAATTTTAGAAATCTCAGAAGAAAGAGAACTTTCCTTGGTAATCTCAGAGGGAAGGAGCACAGAAACTTTTTAAAAATCAGTAAATACCAAAAACAAAACACAACAAAATAACTTCACACCAAAACGAAACAAAACAAAACAAAAATCTCCAAAGGATTATGTCTTCATAGTTCCTGGAGCCCATCACAATGGTTGTGGGCTCATCATTGAATCAATTGCTGTAATCAATTGGCCAGTATCATGAGAATTTTCAACATTGTATACAAGTCACATTTTATATGTAAACCACAAGAAAACTGACCTTGGAACACTGAAGAAAAAGTTCTAGAAACTCTATGAGCTGAGAATATCTTTTTAAAAAATAACTTTTCAAAATAAGAATTAAAGAAAATACATCCAAACAGAAGTGGGGAAGAACCTAGGAAGAACAATATAGGAGCAAAAAGAGTCACAGAAGTAATAGGAAAAAACGTTTTCTTCTAGGACTCTTCTGCTCTAACCTCCTAAGGTCTTTTTGGCCTTTTTCTATGATCTCTAGATTTCATTGTTTTAACAATCCATTGAATCTGTGTCTTTTATTATTAGCTTCTATATTTTTTTTTCTAAAGAAACATAAACACTATATTCTGTTGAGATACTGATAATTTTTTTTGTTGTTGTTCTAGGGATTGAACCCAGAAGTACTTCACACTGATTTATGTCCCCAGCCCTTTTTAACAAATATTTGAAGCCTGGCACAGTGGTGCATGCCTGTAATCCCAGCACTTTGGGAGAAGGTGGAATGTCTCGAGGCTGAGACAAAAGAATAGTGAGTTCAAAGTCAGCCTCAGCAAAAAGCAAGGCACTAAGCAACTCAGTAATACTCTGTCTCTAAATAAAACACAAAATAGGGCTGGAGATGTGGCTCAGTGGTCAAGTACCCCTGAGTTCAATCCCCAGTACCAAAAAAAATTTGAGACAGGGTCTTAATAAGTTGCTGAGGCTCTTGTTTAATTGCTGAGGCTGGCCTTGAATTTATAATCCTCCTGCCTCAGCCTTCTTAGTTTCTGGGATTATAGGCATGTTCCACTGTGTCTAGCTGTTGGAATACCTTTGCACTTTGGGGATTACTGAACATTCGAGCCTTGTATTTGGTGAGTCTGGTAAGATGTGAGAGTTCTGCTTCCAACTATATTAGTTCAAAAGGCCATATCCTCTTGCCCCAGGCCACTAGGACACAACTTGACCTTAGCATTTGTGTCTAGACTGAGTGTCACCAAAAAGCAAGGATAATTTGCAGTCCAGACCACTGCCCCCTAGTAATGCCATTGCGTGTTCTTGGTAGTTGCAAGGTCTGATGCCATGACCCAGCTTCCAGTTCCACCCTCGAGCTTCTATTGATTTGTGCCTGTTTTCCAAAGCTCCAGCCTCTCCCAGGATCCCGTGAGCTGCTTACCATTCTTTCTGTAAACTCCCTTCCTGTTCATATTGGCCAGGTGAGTTTCTTTTGTATTCAACCAAGAACTCTGCCTGGCAAACCTTTCTTACTTGCATTGGAAAAGTACAGAGAGAAACCAGTGCAGTCTCTTATTCTTCTTACCCAAGTCCTCCTCACTCTTTGATTTTATTCTTCTCCTTTTCTTTTTCTGTCATTCTGTAGCCATCAGTACCTCTTTTCAACTACATTCCAGTCCAAGCCACTGGGTTAATTATGTAGAGGCTTGTACTGTCTCTAAATCCTGAATAATCAGTTTCCTTCAGGGGATTGGCAGGTATGACCTGCTGGAAATCTCTGCACGGAGTGCAAACAAGCCTAATGTGATGCTTACAGAATACATTTCCATGACAACAGGACATTTGGGATTTTCAACAAATAAAGGGATACAGATGTACTAAGAATTACTCTCTCTCTACAGTACAGGAAATAAACATACTTCTTAGCTAATACTAACCCACAGAGCTCATTTCAGAAGTCAATAAAATGTACTTAATAATGAACTATCTGAAGCATTATGTGTTTTCTGAGACAAACAGGTTTCACTCTCCTCCCCCACCCTTTGGCGGAAGAGGTAAAGGCAGACATTTTCCGTTTCACATGTCTAGAATTTCTATTCTGGGCCTTTATTTTTATTTTTTTAACCATTTAATTTCTCCATAAACAATGTAAAACATGTCTTTAGTACACTGGTTTTCAGAGCAAGTATAGTGAAGCATGTTTAAACATATTTTTTTTTATTTACAGTCCATTTGCTCTCTGTTCCTCTTATATGCCTTTTATTAGTACCCACCATGCTGCAGTTTTGCCACAGCACAAAGAACCTTTAAAATGATTCCTTTTCTATATCTGCACAGTGTTCAACCTGTCAGGGCCATAGTAATTTAATTACTGGTCAGAATTTTGTCTGCAAATAAAATGAGAATAGCGAGCACAGTGAACACCAGTTATGTGCTAGTTACTGGACAAGAATTTTTCACACATTATCTTGAATTCTCAAGTAGTCATGCAGGGTGGGGATTGGTATTCCATCTACATATGGTAAAATACCTAATACCAGAGTCAGAATTTGAACCCAGGTCTGTCACACTGAGCAGCCTGAGGCCATTTTGCTTGTTCATGCTGCTTCTAGGAGATGTCCTAGGAGAATGTCTTTAGGAGAATTTTATGACACTAGGACAACCTTTCTTAACCAGTACTTATGTCATGTCAAACTGTTTTTAAATAGATTTTTACAAAATGCAACTGAAAAACTAGAGAAATTAGGAAAGAAGTCTTTAAAACCTAATGTTCCTTCTTTTTCCTATTGTTTACAAGATAACAAGGCAACAAAGCACTAAAATGAAAATTCCTAGTCCCTTGGTCATGATAATAGACATTTGTGAAACACAAACAGGCTTCCAATGATTTCTGGTGACTCACAGCAACTCCACACTGTTGATAGCAATATCATCAAAAGCATCCTATGTTGTTGAGGTACTTGGCACTTTGCAAAGGATTTGTGTCTTGGGTAAGGGGTGCTTTTAATTAAGATATTCCCAGAGTGAACACTGCTGCATTTGAAGGTGGTATAGTAGAAACAGGCCCAAGCATCAGGTAAGGATTGCCAACAATCCTGAATTGAATTTCCTTGATTCAAATTTTCCCCCTCTCTCTTTCCACCGCCCCTCGCATTTTTATTTATTTATCTATTTATCTTGGAACTGGAGATTGAACCTAGGGGCGCTTTAGCACTGAGCTAAGTCCCCAGCCCTTTTTATTTTTTAGTTGGAGACAGGGCCTTGCTAAGTTGCTTGGGCCTTGCTAAATTACTGAGGCTGGCTTTGAACTTGTGATCCTCCTGCCTCAGCCTCCTAAACTACTGGGATTAAGATCAGAGTCAGAATTTGAACCTAGGTCAAATTCTGGGATTACAGCATGTACCACTGTGCCCTGCCTGATTTACCTGCTATCAACTGCCTGGTTGCCAAACTGTTTTGCCTCTAGGTTACTTTCAAAAGCCTCTGGTATCCTCATGAGAATACAGTCACCAGTCCTACACCTTTGATATCTGAAATCATAGATGTTTAGAGTGGCATGGTCACTCACACAAACCTGAAACTCAGCATGTACCTGGTTTGGATTCCTGTCCAGCCAGCCTGCACTTGAAAGAGGTAGCTCTCCATTCTAAAATCCTTTATTTTTTTGCAGGGAATTCACCCTTGTTTATGACTTGGTAAGCTTTGAACTTTAATTTGGAATGATGAAGAGATGGGTAAAGCATCCAAGAACCAAAAGTCTTTTTATTTTAATCTGGTAGTGTAACCGTGGGTTTAACTCATGGATAGAAGTTTCCTATGATTCACCCCCCACTTCCCACCCCAGGCAGAAACTGTTTGTCTAAACAACAAAAATCACTTTTTTTTCCCTGGAGCTGAGAAAGTGGATTTGGATAAGGTTGGAGATTATTGTGTTAAGAGGTACCTTTCTGCCTTAGAGGAGTTAATGGTTAGCTTTAGAGAGGTGTAAGATTGCATATTGAGGACAGGATAGTTTAGAGTTCTTGGACAGGTTGCTTACTTGTCTCTGGGCTGGGTAGTGAGACCATTTGCCCAAAGGTAAGGGTGGGAGAGTGGGGGCTGCCAAAGCCTGAGGTACTGGAAAGGAATAGAAGGGAATAGAAGTGGGACTGAAGTGCAGGGTCCCAGAGAAGGTGTTCCTTGTCCTCTGCAGCAGAAAGTTGTGTCCTAAAGCAGAAAGTTTGTGTCACAAGTCTCTTACATGCATTACTAGTTGTAAGCCATGGAGACCCCAGAAAGGCATTTTACTTCGTTTTGCATCCAAGCATAACTTACCACCACCAAAATAATAAAAAGCAGGTAACATTTATGGAGTGCTTACTATGTGTCAGACTTTTTGAAGTGCTTTATGTAGATGATCTCATTTCCGCCATCTGTGGTTTTAAAACTATCACCTCTATTTGCCAAATGAAGAAACATAAAGGTTAAGTAAATTACCTTAGGTCATATAACTAGTACAACATGATGCAAAATACAGAAAAGCATGTATGCACATGAAACTCGCCTCCTTAATGTCAAAACAGCAGGCCTGTTTTGAAAACTACTTTCATTTTTGGCTGAGTAGTCCCATAGAGACTCTTGAAGCCTGCGCAGAGCAAGCATTACATTGGGCTCAGTGTTAATTGTGATCTACATGGAGCTGTTCCCCTTCCTCCCACCCAGAAGATCAGGATTAGTGCAACCTTCTCCACTTTGTTCAACTAACTCCTGATAGTTAAGGAAACTAAGGTTCAAAGATGTTAAGTAACTTGTCCCAAGTTCTCCCAGCAAATTCTTACTTGACTTTCAAAGAAGTTTGTTCTTTAGTCTGAAGGCAAGGAATAGGGCTGTAGGGAAGAGAATAACATGATCAAAGGTTTTTAAGGAGCTGTCATGCTGTCTCCAAGTGTTAGAGGTAGGAATTCCAGTTAAGGGATGGTTGCGGTACCTAGATGAGAAGTGGGGGCCTACGGCAATGGTTGTGTGAATGGAGGCAGTTGAGCAGATCAGGGGCTATGAAGGGGCTTTTTTTTCCCCCCTCAGAGTGGATGTTTTTTGAGGAAGTGGGAGTAGTTGATATTCCTCTGGTGTCTGACCTGGGCAAGGGATGAATGAAGATGTTAGTTACACAGGATGACACCTGAGCTGACTTTCTTTGAGGGGATAGGCAGGTGTTCACTTCTGGATATGAGAAGTTTAAGGTATCCAGTGGAGAGGCTAGCAGGCTGCTGATATGTGAATTTTGAAGCTCAAGACAGAGAACTAGGAGGAGATAATGATCTGGAAACAATCAGCACATGAGTATTTACTAAAGTTTGGGAAGAAGTGAGATCACTCAAGGAATTTTGGGTCTATCTGAATAGTAAAAGGTTAGGTGGGAGAAGGGTCCCGTGGCCCAAAGAGGTGGGAAGAGACAAAGAAGAGAGAGGATGAACAAAAAGGTTTAATGTGTCAGAGATTTAAAAAAAAAAAAAGACTCAAAAGTCCTTGTCCTTGTGAGAATATTTTGGTATCCCCCTACCCTCCTTCAGTCACAAGAACCTAAAGCCTCACAAGAACCCAACTGCAGAGGTATCTTTTTAGACTAGCTTTTCAGGCCGATCCATCAATCACCTTGGAGGCAGTAAGTTGTGGTAAAAGATGCAAGTTCTAGATTCTGCCATAGCTGACTGTGGTACCTCAAAAGCATCACTTCTCTGGGTCCCACTTTGCTCATGTTGCTTCCTTATGTCAGTCACTCAACAGTTCTGGTCCCAGAAGCAGTTGTTTCTTGGTCTGTATTTGATCTCGATTAGCTTTTAAATTGCACAACTGGTTTGCTCAAGGCCTTTAAAAAAACCCTTATGGGAATGGCTAGAAAATGCTCTCAGCTAAAAGTGTGCTCCACTTATTTGAAAGAATGTTAAGAAATTGCTTTGTAGCGGGGCGTGGTGGTCCACACCTGTAATCCCAGCACTTTGAGAGGCTGAGACAGGAGAATCACAAGTTCAAAGCCAGCCTCAGCAAAAAAGTGAGGTGCCAAGCAACTCAGTGAGACCTTGTCTCTAAAGAAACACAAAAAAGGGCTGGGAATGTGGCTCAGTGGTCAAGAACCCCTGAGTTCAATCCCCGGTACCAAAACAAAAAAAATAAAAAGAGAGAAAAAGAAATTGCTTTGTTAATGTTACATGAAGATTGGTTCCTATGGTACATGTCCAAAAAGAAGTCCTGATGGCCAGGTATATTCCTAGGTAACTCAAACACATTTAGTCTTGGGTTTCTAGCCTTAGAATCTTATATGATGATCCCAATATATTAAACAGTCTTACATTCATTCAGTACCTACTATTCTCAGACAAGCTAAGATGGATAAACATAAGATGATCAATAGGTTGGCTCCTTACAGCAGGGTTTGATCTTGACCAACATTCAATGTTCTCGATGGTGAGTCTCTTCCATCCTTTCCTCTTATTCTTTTTCCTCCAGTTCTGACCAAAACAAATGTTGTTCATGCTTCTTGGGATGTCTTTATTCCTCTAGGCTTTGTTCCTTTTGCCTCAGCCTCCTTCCTTCATATAGGAAAATCCAACTCATTGCTCAAGTCTCAACCATTTTTGGTTTTTTATTTCAAGACAAAGCTTCACTAAATTGCCTGGGCTCTCCTCAAACTTGCCATCCTCCTACCTCAGCATTCTGAGTAGCTGGGATTATACGGGTGTGTGCCACCATGCCTGGCTAGGAATGAATTTGTTACATGCTACACTACATGGATGAACCTTGAAAACGTTTTATTAAGTGAAATACTCCAGACACCAAAGGACTGACATTGTATGATTCCATCTATAGCAAATTTGTAGACAGAAAGTAAAGTAGAAGTTCTAAGGCAGGGAGCAGGGAATAATGGGGAACAGTTTAATGATTAATTTCCATTTGGGATGATGAAATTATGCTGGAAATGGATAGTGATGATGGCTGTGCAACATTGTGAATGTACTTAATAATATTGAATTCTATTTTTAAATGATTAAAATCAAGGGAACTATACCTGTAACCTCAGCAATTTGGGAAGCTGAGGCAGGAGGAATGCAAGTTCAAAGCCAGCCTCAGCAACTTAGCAAGGCCCTTAGTGAGCTGGACATGTGGCTCAGTGGTTAAGAATTTCTGGGTTCAAGCCCTAGTACAAAAAAAAAAATTAGAGGGCACTTTTTGAGCTCAGAGGTCCCAGTTCTCATTTCTTATTTTTGATAACTAGATGTATCTTGGACATATGTAAATATTTAGGATGGTCCCTTGGACAAAGTATAAACTAAATAGCACTTGAGGGGAATTTGATATCTACTCATGTTCACATATATCCATTCCCACTTCCTTCCCCGTGTGCAGATTCCCAGCTTGTTTTGAAAAATATAAGCTGAAAATTCTGGGCCTGTTTCTGCAACGTAATAGTTTTTAGAGCTAACTAAAACTGCATTTTTTGGTTGTGGCATGTGCTTTTAAGTTTCTGGTCTCTATTACTTTATAATGCTGTATTCTAGTTCCACAGTATTCAATTTTTGAGCTTTGTGAAGCTGAAAGAGTACAAATTGCAATTATGGGTTGGTCCCCCTCCCCAGAGTAAGTTTGCAACCATTATACGATGTAGCCACTCTACTAGCTGAATAGATCTTTTCTATTCTTGATCCACCAGCAAGGTTTTCATTCAGCTAGAAAGATGACATATTTTTCTAGTACCAGTTTAGCAGGGGCTGTGTTGTGCATGGGCAATTCAGAGAGGCATTTGAAGATCTGATGCTATGACACATACCAGATGACTTTAACAACCTTTCCATCACATGTCCTTGGCACAAGATGGAAAAACACCATGATAATACCTGACAGTTGGTAACAAAGCTCTCATGAAATGCTGTGGAGGGGGAGTTGAATTATAAAGCACTTCTCAGCAAGTCCTCATTGGGGGTGGATGCATAGCAACCCTCAAAGGCAAATTGAAGTCTTTTTGATACTTTACAGTGAGTCACTAAAGATGGATGTGTCCTATCTTTATCCTGAACCATACTTGTTTTTTTCTTTATTCTATCCCTCATTTGTTTATTCAACATATGTTTGAGTGACTACTAGTTTCAGGCTTTGTACTAAATGTTGCAGATATTGCAATGAATAAGAAGGATGATAGTAAGCATACAAATGAACAAGATGATTATAATAATAAATGCTATGAAGGAAATAAAATGGGATATGATAGAATGTAATTGTGTGTGTGTGTGTGTGTGTGTTGGGGAGGGGTCAGGATATATTGGAGAAGGTATCCATGGAACACCTGAAGAGTTGACATTTGAGATTGAGATGAAAGGCTCCCTGATAGAAGGAATAGTACGTACAAATGGGATGGGATGAGCTGACAAGGGACTTATTTTTAAGTAACAGAAGGGAAGCTAGTGTAGCTAGAGCTATGTTATACAGAACACTAATCTGTAACAAAAGAAAGAGTGGTGCCAGACTGCAAATCTGTATACCACCTTTTGGTATTCCATTGTAAATTTGTGTACCACTTTCTTCTCAAGAAAGCCTTACTATTAAAAAATAAAAGTTACCTGAACTTCTTGGTAACAGTTGATTTAAATTCTGATTCAGGTTTCTTATCTTGCTATAGACAGACAACAGGATTCTCTGACTTAGACCAGCCCATGGAGTATACGATCGTCACTGGTCTATTGTAGTGAGAGACAGGGATAAGATGTCATTCAGTGTAGTCATAGAGGCATACAGGAGTTGCATCAAATGTGAAAGTAGAGATCATGTCTTCACTAGAATACAATAAAATGTGAGTAAAGCTAAGTGACTCCTTTAGAATTTCAGAGTTTGCAGTGGTGCAAAGAGAATAACCATGCTGTGCTGAAGTACGTCCAGCACGTGTACTTAGGAACTGACTGACTTCCTTATACACATGAGCTTCACAGTATAAATTAAACACTGCACTTCAGTACATTTGTATAGCATGACTCAGAAATGTTGTACATTTTGCAGATTCCAAGAACGGGTGGCAGAGCTTGAAAAGTGGTGACTCATAGGCATGTTTTATTTGGCTCAAAAATATTATTGGGAGAAGAATTTAAATAGTTGGCCAACATTTTAAAAAGTTGGAAATATGGCAGAGTTAGTTTTGTATTATGCCACAAGGCAGCCCCATTAGAAGGGGAATGTACTTCCCCAATACCCATCATGCCTTAATATCTTATACCTGACAGGTGTATTAATTGGGAGAGAGGGTTATATCACAGTAATAATCAAAATGTCCTTGTGGTTTACTGGAAAGATTTATTTCTTGCTCACACTGAAAATCCATTGTAGGTTGAATGTGGTTCTCCTCCATATCATCATTCTCCTTAGTATCATGCCAGGGGGTAGTATCTCTAGAATATAACCAGTTTTGAAGTAGGAGGAAAGGGAGCATGAATAAAACAACCAACTTTGAGCATCTGCCCTCACTGTGTTGTCCAAAGCAAGTTCCTTGGCGAAGGGGGAAGTAATTGAACTGGAAGTGTAATCCACCCTTAGGGAGAGGCCCTCGATATTTATGTACAGTATGGCCTACACACATTTTTTTTAATATTTATTTTTGGTTGTAGATGGACACAAGACCTTTATTTATTTTTATGTGGTGCTGAGGATCAAACCCAGTGCCTCACACATGCTAGGCAAGTGCTCTACCACTGAGCCACAACCCCAGCTTGCCTACACAACCTTTGTCTAATTTGGATGATCTGTGTGATCTCCATACACAGGAGTGTAACCACTATGCCCTATGGAACTTGAGAATTCAATTTAATCAGCCAGAAGCAGGAGAGCTACTCTAAAGCTCATTGTACCATAACTGTCACCACCATGACAGTTTTTGTTTTTGAGAGCCACATCTTTGAATGGGTTAATGTTTTACAGGATTCCCCAAACCCCCTTAGAGATCCTATACTTCTTGTTTCAGATTCTGCCTGGAGAAGGCACACTAACCACCATACCATTGTTAGCAAGACAGTATGTGGGAGCTCTAGCTCTGTTCTTTTTTTTTTTTTTTTGGTACTGGAGATTGAACTCAGGGGCACTTGACCACTGAGCCACATCCCCAGCCCTATTTTGCATTTTATGTAGAGACAGGGTCTCACTGAGTTGCTTAGCACCTCGCCATTGCTGAGGCTGGCTTTGAACTCACAATTCTCCTGTCTCAGCCTCCCTAAGTGCTGGGATTACAGGCTTGAGCCACCGTGCCCGGCTCTAGCTCTGTTCTTCAGTATACCCAAGCATGACTACTAGTGGGTAAAGTGTGCCCCAACCGAGCTGTCAAGTATGCAGTGCAGCGTAATTAGAGTCTGGTGAGACTTTACTATAGAGAACAAATAAATGACTAGGCACGCAAAACTGAATATTACTCTTCTCATCTCTGCTTTTGGGACTGTGGAAAATAGTCCTTGTTCTTAAAGAGCAAGGAGACTACCAGAGAAACTATCTGGGATGTGGAATTGAGTATTGAATTGTGGAGAATTCAGCCGCCAATGTGGGTTGGCGTCAGTGGGGGAAATTTTGTAGAGAGGTCTGAACTATGTGGGACTTGACGTATGGAAGGAGAACATTGTGCATAAATTCATTCAACTGGTTTCACCTAAATCCAGAATTTCTGGAGGTAAGATCAGATTGCATCGCATAGAATGCACAACATATGATGTGCTATGATAGTTTGTTTCCACAAGTCATTCTAGGGATTCCCTTTCGGAAGAGTCGTATATTTAGATTTCACATAGAGGTTGTTTGTATTCTTGCCATTTTGAAGGTTGTGGGCCAGGAGCTGATGTATCTCTTGGCTAAGATAGCATTTGAAAAGTGGTAGGCACTGAATACCTTTTGTGGAGTGGGATGAAGGGAGGGAGCGATGAATTTGGAGAACCACATAATCTATCTTTCTCTTCTCAGTCACACAGTAATTCCATCTTCCTACTGGCATTGAGAGAGATGGGAGGGAAACAAGGTAGGTATTTGGCTTGCCAAAACAAATTCTAAGCAGAAGGGCATCCATTTTCCATCTTCCTTTTCCTTCAATCAGTCAAATAGACTGAGTATAAAGAATAGCATTGTTTGGGTTTGGGAGTCAGTAGGGAAAGGAGGAGGAGGGACTATTGTAGACAGTCAAACACATGCCTATTCAAAGGTGGCAGTTGCAGCTTTGCTTCAAGTGATGGTTCCCATAAACAGCTTCAGAAACAGCATTGTTAATCTTCAGATTTTAAAGAGAACTCAAAATCCAAGCTTTCACCTAAAGATTTCCTCATTCAAATGGGGGGGCTTTTTGAAAAATTTGCAATACTAGGGTTTTAACTTGAGGGCCTTATTATTGAGATAAATCTCCAACCCTTAAAATTTTATTTATTTATTTATTTATTTATTTAATTTTGAGACCGGATTTTTCTAAATTGCTGAGGCTGGACTTAAACTTATTATCTTCCTGCACCAGCCTCCAGAATAGCTAGGATTAAAGGTGTGGGCCACCACACTTGGCAAGTCCATCATTTTTTAAACCCTGTGTGTGTACTTCAAACAAAAACATCACTATAGGCTAGAGGTGTCCCAAGGGACTTCAGGATATAATTTCTGAACCTTTTGGTCCTTAGTAACCCAGAAAGATCTTAGTAAAAGCAAAGTGAAGACAACTAAGCTGACTTTTATAGAGAGAAGAGTTTGTATCGGCAGTTCCACGTTCTTGTCTGGTTTCTCAGTGGTTGGTCAGTGATAAAGATGGGGCTCCACCCATGGTCATGGAAAGGATGCCTACTTTAGGAACACGACTGGTGTGCCATTTCTCATGAGGCACTGGTACATTCAACCCAATTATTTAGGACTTTTTGGCTAAACGAGGGTCATATACCTGAAATGGGTTAGTGAAGAATGATGACACAAGTTAGTCCTTTATGAATAAGTCATAGAATCATAGCTGTGTTTTCCCATTTGGTTGAGTCTATAAAGAAAATGGTGCATAGAGTAATATTTCCTAATACTGTTCCTCGACTTCTGATGTTTGTGCATTCATTTGTTTATGGACCCATCACATATTTTTTTGAGCACCAATACAGAGTCAGGCACTATTCTAGGCACAGTAGTCTTTCTAATCAATTGGGGATATGCTGCTCCTCAGTGCATTCTCAAAACCATGAATAGTGCCAAGCAGTATACATTCTGTATTTTTTCCTATTCATATATACCTATGATAAAGTTTAATTTGAAAAAGAGGCACAGTAAGAGATTAACAAGTAATAAAAGAACATTTATAATAATACACTGTAATATTTTTATACCAGGATGGATCATGAGTAACTGAAACTAGAAAAGCAAAACTGCAGATAGGAAGGGGAAACTACTGTATTGTTTTGTCCTCTGCTACATCCACAGTACAAGTATCTCTCCTCCGAGAGTGTACAATCTAGTGTGAGGACTGATGGTATACATTACACAGAAGTCTTTTCAAAAGCTTGCAAGTCGGGCTGGGGCTGGGGCTCAGTGGCAGAGCGCCTGCCTCACACATGTGAGGTACTGGGTTCGATCCTCAGCACCACGTAAAAAAAAAATAAAATAAAGACATTGTGTCCATCTATAACTAAAAAATATTAAAAAAAAAAAAAAACTTGCAAGTCATCATTCCACCCAGATCTCAGAAACGTGCCATTGCTTGAGTTAAATGGCACAAGAGTAAAGGTAATCAAGGATGTTGGGGGAAATTAAACAGGGAGAGAGCTTATTTCAGGGATATCAACTGAAAATTCCATTGTGGCCCTGGAAGAAAGGTTCCAGCAGTTCTTGCTTCTGGTGTACCTCCTGTGATATAGTGGTTCTTTTCACTGCCTTCCAAATCTTCTGAGCATATGCACCTCAATTTTGTTATGGAGCTTCTTTGGAGTGTGTAAAGAGTCTCAGGGTGTTCTATTGGGAATGTAGCCTGAACTCGGGAAATACTAAGGGATAAAGAAACAAAATTTCTCCACTGCATGTTCACCGAGTTGTACATATTATTTATAGTTATCAGGGAATGAGCATAGCAGATACAATGCTAAATTTCATTTTCTCTGTGTATGTGGAGCAAAAATTTTTGCTTATTTCTTGAATTTGAAGTACTCTTAGATGACATCCTTGGCCTGAAATTCTTTGTCATAGTCCTTAACCACTACACAGCTGCAACCAACCACTGTACAGTATTTACCATCTGCCAATTTTGTAGAGGCCTTCCCGTTCCCCTAGTTTGTTGTTGTCATCAACCTTAATTAGAACTGATTTTGTGCTTAGCACAGAGTCTCCATCAACTTGACAAACATGAGCTCATGACTGTTAGATGTAAGCACACATTAAAGATGGGCTTGGGACAAAATTTATCTCAAAATCCAGATGCTGCTTTTTCTCTCTTGAAATATAGCATTTATTCCTATTAAAGAAGTAAAAGGTATCAGACCAATTACTAAGGATGCTTATCAAAATCCATTCTATTTTTTCTTTTTTTTAGTGACACCACTGCCTTTCACCGCTATTATTTAAAAAAAAAAAAAAGTGCTTGTAAATTTGGTTCAAATCTCAATCTTGGAGATATTTACTTCTAGATTATTTGATCATCAATTCATGACAGAGAAGCATCATATGATTAGGAAATTACATACCTTTAATAATGCCAGTGCCTCTTCAACAAATCAAGAATACCAAGACTCACCCTGATTAAGAAATCAGTTTGGGATTGTTGGCTTCAGATAATCGAGATGAGTTATCATTATGTGATTTACTTCTGGACTTTTCACATATCCTTCTTGTTCAAGCAAACATGAGCTGATGCTCATAATAACAAAGGCAAGCAAACAATTCTGTTTGTTTATTTGCCATGGAGAAAAACTTCAATCTTTATGGAACCCCAAGGTAATACTAAAATGAACATAGTGGAACATCAAGATTAAGCAGGATAAGCAGTCCTTATTTACAGAGGAAAGGCTGGCTGCTAAGGCTGTTCATTGAAGTAGATCCTTTTTAGAAGTGATGAAGTGATTCTGTACAGTGTATGTACCATAATTTGGCAAAACAATAGTAATACCTTTAACAAACTCAGTAATTTGGTAGGAATAGAAAATGGAAAAACAGCAAATATCAGGCATTTCTCAGTCACAGTCTTTTTTTTCTTTTTTTACAGCAATGTCAAAGAAAAACCCTGAATACATTTTTATAAGCTGGCAGGCCAAATACTATTATTAGGAATATATAACATATGCCCCATTCAATCCATGTATACACATATAAATTATATATATACATATATGCAAATAAAGTTCTATCATTTTGGATACTTCTGAGTAAATTTAAGAACTTTTTCTTGATCTGAAGCTCTTGATCACATATTTCTAAAGTTATATTTTCAGGTACATAAACATAATCTATTAATACCTAGACAAGTACATTGTCAAGTTTTTAATTCCGGATAACCACCAACTGTCAAGGACTGAGTCAGAAATTCATGAACTCTTCAATAAAAAGGTAGATGACACCTGTATTTGGACCCAGGTTTTGCAGAGGCTTTGGTACAAGTTGTTTTGTTTTTAACCTTTCAGGGATGTCAGTTTGCCTATCCTAAGATGATTTTGGCAGAAGGGTAGGACATGTTTTATTTATTTGGAACACCGTGCAAATGTAGTCTAGCTTCATTCTTAATACGAAATAGTTTCTCTATACTTCTGTGTGAGTATTGAATCCATTTTGGGAAGAATTCATTCCATTTGGTGATAATCTTTGACGGACAACATGATATTGCTGAATGGCTCTAAGCACTGGTTTCACTTAAATGAGGACTAGTACTATCAAAAACTACTTAATTCATAAAGTGGTTATGAGGACTAAGTAAATAACTGGAATGTACTTAGATCAGAATGGAGGAGGGCATATAGTGAGCACTCAAATTTACTGATGATTAGTTACTGTTACCACTATCATTACATGCCAGTCCCTGGGCTAGAGTAAGTTAAAAACAGCCCATGGCCTGTGGCCCTGTAGAATTTAGAATCATGGAATGAATGGGTTGCAAACTCCAGCACTTATCAGGCTAGTCAGGACCCACAAATGTAATAAATGAGGCTAGGTTTGGGACTGTAGTACCTTTATATCACACACCTGGTGTGAGAGGGCAGGGACAACTTGACCCAGTAAGTGGTCTTCTGGGTATTCTTGCAAAATCTTGCTTTTCAAGAGAAGTTAGGAACTTGGGTTATTAGGAGAAACTTCCCAACCTATAAGCACTGGCAACAAATGTGAATTCAAAAACAAAGTAAGTGCTTTATGGGCTAAAAGCCACTACAGGTAGGGTGGTTCCTGGAAGTGCATGCCAGTTTACAACTTTGTGATGTGTTGTCTGTAACAACCCCAATTTCTCACTTTGGGGGGCAGCCCAAATAGAGTATTTGTCAGTTAATCTTTAATTTTTAGTTCCTTCACAAAATGCACAGTATTTAGAAAAGCTGGAAGTTTGCAGAGCAGCATTGAGGGTTGGAGACCATAAAGACAAGAGAGGTGCAAATAGGACTAGCAGGTATATTGGTGTGGCCAGGACTTATTTGACAAGGGTTTAGATAACTACTTTTTGCCAGAGAACACAAGGACACTGTAGCGCACAGATAGGTGAAGAGTTTTAACACAATTTATTTTATCCTTAAATAATTGACTAGGTCATCCAGTGTCTGGTTTTTCATACATATGTCATTAGAGTTATGTGTCAATGAATGCTGATTTTATGTGAATCATCAACAAATTAAAGAATTTCACCAAAACCCAAATAAAAATGCCCTTTCAAACACAGCAGCCTTATTAACCTAATATGACACTGCTAGAATGGTTACAAATGATTGGCTTACTGAAAGATGTCTACATCTCATGGATGGTACACGATACAGGAATAATTTTATAGCGTGCTGCCATTCTACTAGCTAAGGATTTCTGTTCAGTCTGTTTTAAATCCCCCCAGCTGGGGCCTCTTATGAGCACCATCCACCTGTATAGCGGCAAGCATTACCCCTTTTTAAACACTAACAGCACCCCCCGCCCCCTAAAGCAACTACTGTATAGGTTTTTTTTTTTCCCCATTTTTAGGTCATTTCTTTGAAAAATTGGCAATAGCAACAAATATTAGATGAAGGGCTTTGTGTTTACAGATAAAATCTTCTGTGTTGCAGTATACTGTAGTGTTTGCAAAATTGGAAAAGATTTAATCAAAATAAGGTGATACACATGCATCAAAATATTAGTATTCTGAAAATTTTTTTCACAGAACTACAGAATTCCTCATTTTGGGAATTTAAATTTGCAGCAGATTTTAAAGATTTGCTTTTCTTTTTAAAATCAAGCTAGCAGTTTTGCATATACAAACATTATAATCGCTAATATACAAGAGTCGTGAAGAGTACCCCCCCACCCTGAATCCCTCCCTCTTCTAGGGTGAAGTCACTTGAGACCCCTATTATGTTTAATGCATTTGCAATATTCTGTTTGTGTTCTAAGAGGCAGTGCCTTATCAACATTTATTCTATTTGCCTGTTAGAATTTATACAGTGTTATTATTTACAGCAAAACTATCGATGTTTTAAAAAAGAAACAAAGTGTTTATACCCTGACAGTTTGGGTCCAAGAAAAATAAGGCGAGCTGTTGTGGATTTAGTAATTTTAGTGTTTCTCCTTGATTTGATCATTCCATCTCCTTCTGTCTCTTCTGGCGGCAGGAATTTCTTCCTTTTGTAAATGACACCAAATTACTTGAGATAAACTGTTAACAGCATGGCTTCTTGTATACACACTGCATTGCTAATTGCACACGCGCCAATCCCGGAAATGAAAGTGAATTTCCATGCTCTGTAAATTGGCTCATGCTAAATGAAAATGTGAGTGGTTTTCTTTTTGTTTTTCTTTTTGCATAAAAAAATCATGCCATTAATGTGTGGAAGCAGCAGACACACACACCATTCTCCGTACATTTTTTACTTCCTGCTGATATTTCTTCCATTAATTTCTCTACCTGGCAGTAAATACACATGATCCTGTGGAGAGAGAGAGACAGTAGTTAGTGAGTTTAGCTTGCTTTTCTTTAAAAACAAACAAAACTTGCCTTCCTTGCTATTCAGTAGAAAACCTCAGAGAACCAGGGCCCACTTTTTTTCTAATGGGGTGGTTAGGCTACCTGCTAAATGCCTCAGAGGACAAGGACTTGGGTGTACTGAAGAGGTCTTGGAAGGCAATACCTTTATCTAGGTGCCCTCTGATCTTCATAGAAAATTACTTATGTAGTTGTGGTTTTTAAGATCAAGTTGGAAAGACTCTCCTTGTTCCATCTCTGAAGCTCAAGTTACTTAGTCAAAAGCCAAAATGATGTGGCTGAAGTGATCATTGAGACTTCCATAAACATCAAAATGTATGAGGTCTGGGACTTTCATGGGCACCAAGGGATAGGCATATGGAGTATCTCCATCATTTTTGTAGGTTTATAAGTTCCTTATCCCCTAAAATCCAACTAATCTTTCAAAAAGGGGAAACAATTCCATTCGTTACTATGAAATTATTTCCCACATAGAAATTAAAATTAAAGACTAACTTCTACCATTGCAAAGAATACAGTTCCCATCTTTTGCCTGCATTAGTTCTGATGGGATAATTTGATTTGCACTTTTATATGGAGGTTCCACTGAGAATGTTTTGTCTTACTGGATGATTCCTGCATAAAGCATCATCATTTATGGCTGGTCTTAATGTATCAAAATAAATCAACATTCTTGGCAGAGGTTTTCACTTTCCCCTACCCCTGTACCAAGGATTGAACATGTGCTAGGAAAGCACTGAGCTACACTCCTAGCCCATTTTTTATTTTGAGACCTTTGGTCCTGCTAAGTTGCCCAGGCTGGCCTTGGACTTGAAATCCTCCCGCCTCAGCTTCCCCAGTAGCTGGAATTAAAAGCATGCACCATTGTGTCCAGTGAGGTTTCCGTACTTTGGTGCAGTACTGTTCTTTGTGTGAATATTTTTCCATGAAACAAAGTTCTCCCTACATATAGTCATTTTTCCTGGCTCAGTGAGAAAAACTAAACTTGAACACTTGCCTGAGAACAAGACAGCCCCTACAGAACTCCTGAGTAAGGTAAGAATAATCTTGTTCACTCATATATACACAACCAAAAATTCTTCACAGATCCAGGAGAACCTTTAGAATTTTGCTTTTCTTGGGGGTCTGAGAGTATTCCCTGCAACATTGAGGTTGATGACTTACCCCAGACAAGTTTCTCTTTAGATGTATCACCTAGGACACGTGTGTAAACAC
>PVHX01010392.1:0-70303 GCA_004024805.1 Geosciurus inauris
GGAAGGCTCTTGATGGCCTCTTCTATTTCCTTGCATGTAATTGATCTGTTTAAGTCATGTATGTCCTCCTGGTTCAGTTTGGGTAGGTCATATGTCTCTAGGAATTTGTCAGTGTCTTCAGGGTTTTCTAATTTACTGGAATATAAGTTTTCAAAATAGTTTCTGATTATCCTCTGTATTTCAGCAGGGTCTGTTGTGAAAATTCTTACACCATGGAAACCAACAAATTCTACAACTCAGTTTTGTCTGTCTATGTGTGACAGAGAGATGATATTTAATATATACCAACATATTTCTAAAGAGTATTGCCCCTTCCCATGTATTTATTCTGCAATACCTATAGTAGGGACAGGAAGATATTTTATCTGCAGCGGTAGTAGAAAAAACTAGATACAACAACCAAAAGAAAAAAAACATTTCCAAATGATTAAAAAGGGCAAATAGACCCATGAGAGATCCAGAAGGAATGTAGAAGAGGGCCAGTGATTTTCATGAATGATGCACACTGTGTATTTGTTTTGACTAAGTGGATCTTTTGAAGAGGTTCTGAAGTAAGTAAAAAAAAAATTTAAAAGTACGTATTCAAAGCAGCAGTGTTTCACTCTCTGATCAGTAAATATGGAGTGTTTTAGTAGAATTTTTTGGAAGTAAATTCTGCACTTAAATTAGATCTCATGTTGGGTTAAAAAAATAGGCTCATGTCACAACTTGTGTTATTGCCTTTATAATTTATTTACAAATACACTCTACTAGACTGTGATTCCCAGAGTACTGGGATTGTGTCCTAGATAGCTGCTTACACCTTGCTTTTGGCATGAAAACTAAAATATAAAAGGCACCTAATAAATATGTTAAACTGACCTACATTTAAAACTCTGTTATAGTTGTAGCATGCCAGACTGTTTTCTAGTTTACCTATTTTACTTCAAACATCCTGTAGGTACTGCAGAATGAAAACACATATATTTAAGAAAGATAAAGATTTCTATGAAAGGTGTGAAGAGGCTTGGTTAAATCTGACCCTGAGATTTCAATCAGAAAAATAACTTTGTCTTCCTGTAATCCTCCTTTGGGACTTTGTTGGATTTAGACTAAGAGATCCTGTGGAAAAGAAAGATCTCTCTGCATGATAATTTATATGTTCCTGTGAAACATCACAGAATTCAATATTAATTTGAACATTAGGATTTCCACAAGGTTGTTGAACAAATTGATATAAAATTGCCATTACCAAAGTAATAAGAATTTTTGTCTAATTTACTTATATTTCTAAAAATGACATTTAGTTATACTAAGTACATTTTAAACCTGAAGGAAGAACACTAGATGCCCATTATATCTTTTGTTCAGATTAACCTATAGTTTAAAGTGCCTTTACCATGTATAGGTCATAGACCCCCGTGACAAGGTCCTTTTGAGACCAAAGGATGGTCCTGGAGCCATTGTTGTTAAGAATTTGGATTTAGGATTTTCAGAGGACCCAATGCATCTCAAATAAAATCTGCCTTTGATTTTAATATATAAGAACTCTCATAATCCACTTTCACGAACACAGCTCCTTCAGGTTATAAGCCTTTGCAGAGAGGAAAATGGGGGTTCAAATCAGGGAAACAAAGGATACACACTCCATTTTCTTTTATTTTGTAATACAAAACATTATTTTTGTTTGAAAATACACTAAAATGAAACATGTTGTGCATGGCTAAGACAGAGCATATAACCGTGAATGTCTGCTAAAGCCCCTATCCTTTGGCTACACATTTTAAGTAGCGCATGGTAGGAAATATTCTGCATTAACACTATTTTCCTACACAACATTTTTCTGCATAATAAGCAAATTTCTGATGATGAAAGAGGCTCATACAAATTATAAGAAACTCTCCTAGAGAAAAGCATGATGCCTTTAGAAAGGAGATATGAAATGCAGTATTTTGTCCTTTCCTTTGAACCAATAAAATTACGTTGTCTTTTTATAAAGGGGAGAAATCATACCACTACTCATGCACATATTTGTGCTACAAGTCATTAGGAATAGCTATTATATAAACACCACATTAATGGTCAAAGCTCTTTTTGTGAAAAAGCATTTCAGATGATAATTGTATTTTCTTTAATGTTTATGGTTCTTTTAATGGGGATTGCTGTTTGCATTTTAAAGCAAACTTCACTCCCAAACTTGAAATGGATATATTTTAATGTCTCTATTTTTAAAAACATAACAAAACAGGTATAATGAATTGAACAGCATCTCATATCACAAAGGAGTCCAAAAAGCAGAGAAATACTGAGGTCTTGTATATCTTTGCTAAAGGACACAGGCTTTCATATAAAATGAACTAAAGTAATTGGCATTGATATGTTCAAGAACTTTTTTGTCTAGGGGAAAGAATATAAGGAGAAGGGTATTTTTTTTAAAAAGTGAAAGTTAACTGGGAAAAGAAGTCACCTTAAACACAATGCCTAAAATTTCTCTTTTCTTATGAATATTTCAACAGGTAATATGCTAAAATGGGTCAGAAAGTAGCCTCAAGGACAAGTTTAAATTATACTGAGTATTTTTTATCTTGAATTCAATTTCACTAATTATTTTGATAATTGAAGATGTTATCTGAAGCAAATTGTAAATCAGCTATTTATAATGTTTATGTTTTTTATCAAATATGCCTTTCAATTGCTATAATAAATATTACCTTTAGAAAAATGCAGGAATAATGTCTGTTATGGTTGAGATGTGGTGACCCCTCAAGGCTTATGTGTGAGATAATGCAAGAAGGTTTGGAGGAGAAATGATTGGATCATAACCTTGACTTAGTCTGTAAATCCCCTGAGGGATTAACTGAGTGGTAACTAGAGGCAAGTGGCATGTGCCTGAAGGAAGTTGTTAATTGGGGGCATGGCTATGGGGTACATATTTTTTATATGGAGAGTGAAGTCTCTTTCTCTGCCTCTGATCATGATGTGAGCTGCTTCCCTCTGCTACACTCTTCTGCCAGGATGTTCTGCCCCACAAATTCTGAGGAATGGGGCTGGACTTCTATGGACTAAGACCTCTGAAACCATAAGTCCTCAAATAAACTTTTCTCCTCTACAGTTTTGCTGGTCAGGTCTTATAGTCTCAACAGCAAAAAAAGTTGACTCAAAGAATGTCTATGTGAAATCAATCAGAAATAAAATCAATAACAGCATCAAATATAACAGGTATACAGATGAAGTAAATAAGTGAGAAAAAGCAGTATTGTATAGGAATTTCTATCACATATATATATATTTCCATGATCTTACCAAATGAGAGTATGGAAAGCTAAATTCACTTTAAACTATTCCTACATTTGGCTTTTCCAGATCCATAGTTATTTTTACAGAGATCCAAGATCTGGCCTTTCCCTTTGTCCTACCTCCTTGCTTCTCTTCCTGAAGTGTTTATCTTCTCCATTTCTCCTTTCTTTTTCCTATACATCTTCAATTTATTTTTATGAACATGTTCAGTTCCAGACAACCCAATCTCTCTTTTTTAAACTTTTACCCTAGTCACCATAACCACACTTATTAGGAAATAAGAATAACTGTGTGTGCAGAGGGGGTAGGGATGTTGATTATCAGAAGAGGAGAAGTGGAGAACATGTATTAGAAGTGAAGGGCATGGTATTGGTGAAAGCTTTGGAAAGGTATGACAGAATATGGAATGTTATGGTTTGGATGTGAGATGTCCCCCCAAAGCTCATGTGTGAGACATGGCAAGAAGGTTCCAAGGAGAAACAATTGGGTTATAAGAGTCTTAACCCAATCAGTGATTCCATGCCCTGATAGGGATTAACTAAGTGGTAAAGTGGTAGGGTGTGGCTGAAGGAGGGGGTATTGGGGGCTTGGCTTTGAGTGGATATTTGTATCTGTCTAGTGGACTCTCTCTCTGTTTCCTGATCTCATGTTAGCTGCTTCTCTCTGCCACACACTCCATCATGATGTTTAGCCTTTCTTCAAGCCCTAAGGAATGTAGCCGGCCTCCAATGGACTAAGACTTCTGAAATCGTAAGTCCTCAATTAAACTTTTCCTCCTCTACAATTGTTCTGGTTGGGTCCTTTTAGTCACGGCAGCCAAAAAGCCGACTAAAACATGGAACAGCTACTTCATTGATTTGGTAAAAACAAGCTGTTGAGAATTCCTCCTTCTGTTTAAGTGTGAAATACTATGCATTTACATAGTAATATTCTGGCAATGTAACAATCAATTAAATAAGGACATTAGAAAGATAAAGATAGGGCATATAATGTGGATTCATTTTATTTCTTAGGTTTGGTGTTAATGAGAAATGTTTCAAATGTGTTCATTTTGGGTAAGGGCCTTGTATTACTGAAACTAATTTCATCTTTTGACATAACATTTTTGAGCATTCAACGTTTCTTCTTATGTTAAGAAGCACAAAATGCTTGCTTCCCCGTTCAGTCCCATGAAGGAGGACTGGCAGGTAAATAGGTAATTATACTCTGTGACAACACAGAGCAGGAACAACTCCCTTAGTCTAGTGTGGACAGTGTTTCCCTTAAACCTGGAAATCCTCATAATTAAGTTACTTGTGAGAATTTTTTTTGATATCTTCTTCAAATAATGCTACATAGGAGATTAGTTTTATCTCCACATAGAAAACTAATCCATTGAAGGTTAAACACAAAGAAATTAAAAGAAAAAAGTAGACACCATGTGTAGATCAGAGATTTATTTGTCTGCAAATATGATTTTCCTGGGTTTGAAACCCAAACTACCACTTATTGGCATTATAATCTGGAAACTTGTCTTATCCTCCCTGGGTCTCAAGTAGACCTTCCCTTGAAAATGGGAATAACAGTGCCTGTGCCTATAATATTAGATTTTTCAAGAAGAAGAAAGCAAGAAATATAAAGAATACTTTTACTCCATGACACATAGTGGGAACTTAAGAGTACTTAGTTATTCTGAAATAGGTTTATTAAAAATATTCAGTAGGCTTAGTATTTCTGAATAAGTTTATTATCAGAAAAGTGATCATGAAACCCTAATTCTCTAGCTTTAAGTGGACCAACAAAGATAGATGAAGTTCTGGGCTCAGGAAAGTCCCTTTGGTGTTGCCTTCTTAATGAAAGGAGGACCTCAGTGTCAGCATCTAATTGTCTGTGGGTTCAGTAGCATTTGGAAAGGGTAATTGTGTTTTGCCAACAGAACTTCTATTTCATCTAGTGTATTTTTAAATAGAGTAGAGATACGAAAGAGTCCTTGGAAAGCTATTGAACCTTCAGGCTGATCTGCAGACAAACATCATCACCTTCTGAAGGACCTTCCCCTTTAGCCAACTAGCTTTAGCGTCTCCTAGAAGCATATCCAATCTGAAGCACATCCATCCCTCTTTTAATGCAGAATTTCATACCCTAAAAGGATGAGGAAAATAGCACTCTGCACTTTCTAGATTCCCTTTATCTTCTCAATGTTCAGTATAGTTGAAATTTCGCCTATAGCAACAAAACCACTTAGAATACGATTGTGTTAACTTGTTAATTGCCTTTTTATTATTAAAATTTTTTCTTGCTTTGGGTTAGGCACTATAAATTAAAATCAAAATGTATTTTTAGTAGGAAGTGTGATTCATTTGTTTTCTTTTTTTAAAATATTTTTTAGATATACATGGACACAGTGTCTTTATTTGTTTACTTATTTTTATGTGGTGCTGAGGATCAAACCCAGTGCCTCACACGTGTGAGGCAAGCACTCTGCCACTGAGCCACAACCCGAGTCCCATTTGTTTTCTTATTAATGCTCACAAGTGTGCATCATGTCAGCAGAGCCTAGAAATGAATCTTCCTTTATGTCCTATATTGTTTTGTGTCTCCTTGGAAGCCCATTAATTTTGACACTAGCCATATTCATTCAGCCTTGAGCTGTAGATGGCAATTATCAAACTTGTTAATTTGCACCGGAGGTCAGGTGATGAACTAGACAACAGTGGACTGTGAAAGCAACTTTACTTGTATCCAGAAGAAACTTGGTTCAAATCTCTAAAATGTCAGGATGAAGTTAGGGGACACAAAAGATTTCAAAATCTTTGTCAGGCAAGGTAACCAAAAGATTCCAGAGCTAAGCTGAACACACAAATGGTTCTAGATTTTTTAAAAAACATAATATAACATACAACAAACTTTTGTTAGTTATATTAGTCAGCCCAAAACGAATAAACTTTCATAGTTAGCTATACCATTATTTCTAAATAGTACTTTATAGATCCTAAGTAACTTTAGATCTTATAACTGATGAGACCTAACTTTGTTCCTACACTACCACTCATTTGAGTGGGGTACTGTAGACACACACACTTGCATGCACACACACACACACACACACACACACACACACACACACACACCCCATTACCAGAATTACCAGAAAGAGAGGTGATAAGTTCACTTGTCAATGGCAAATGCCAATTGTAGTTGTACTTGTTCCAAGTGCAACAGAGAAAAAGCAAAATGGTCACAGGTAAGGTTTTAATCCGACCTACTTTTATATAGAACAATAAAGAGCACACAGTGATATTTTAATGTAGTGATGGCATCCAGCAGCAGTTATGGTCCAATTGGTAACCAGAAATCAAAATTTTTCCTGTGTGATTGCATTGGTTTACCATTGCTGCCAAAACAAATCAATTAAGCTGAGTTGCTTAAACAACATAATTTCATTATTTTATAGTTCTTTATGTCCAAAGCCTTACATAGTTCTCACCATAGTGAAATTAAGGTAACAGCAGGACTCCATTCCTTTCTGGAGTATATAGAACAGAATCTGTTATTGTACATTTGTTTGAGTTGGTAGAGTGATTTAGTTCCTGGCAGTTATAGGATTTAGATTCTTGTTTTCTAGCTGACAGGATCTCTCTCAGCTTCTAGAGGCTACCCTCTAATTCTTGGCACTTTCCTCTAACTTCAAGGAAATCAAGTACAAGTCTAGTTCCTTTAACAGTAAATTTCACCTCCTTTTTCTGCTTCATGTCTCTGACCCAGAAGGAAAGTTCTCTACTTCTAAATACTCATGTGATTCAGTTGAACCTGCCCGGATGAGACAGGATGATCTCTTTGTTAAGATTAACGTTAATTCCATCTGCCAACTGAAATCCTTTTTTTTTTTCTTTTTACATGGAAATTAACATAGTAACAGTTTCTGAGGACTATGATATGGACATCTTTGGAGGGTCATTGTACTTCTTACTGTATTAGTAGACAAGAGGACATACAGGGAAATAAAAGGAAGTCAACAGAGGGACCTTTAATTTTTGCCAGATGCCTTCTATGCTACATGTTGTTTGAATTTGAGAAAGCTACTTCAATTCTTTGATACTCAAATTTTGTTCCTCTTATATCAACGTATTAATATTTTCCTTAATAAACCAGGAGTGCCAGTCAGATATGGGGTTAAAGGTGTCAAAAGTGGTGGCTTTCTCTGGTGAGCTGGAAAAAGATGCTTCTCTCGAAAAAATGTAGTTTCACAATATTGGTTAAAACATTCATCTTGACAAATAGAAAACATCTGTGAGTCATATTAAATTTACCATTTCAAAATATTTACTTTCCTCTTGAAGCTGCTATGAGGCCTATGTGGAATGAATTTATGTAAGATGAATAATATATGATAGGTAATACAGCCATTTAAGTTTACTTATTTCTTAACTGTTTTACCCCAACAATGATTACTAGGCTTTTGAGCATGAAAATGAAAAGAAAAAATGAAAGATGATTTTATTCAATTTTTCATAATTTACTATCTGTATCTCGTTATTCTCTGACCACCTGGGTTCCCATTTGCTTGCTTCTATACACTTGCATCCAAATATTTGGACTTTAAATTATCTACAGTGTCTCATAAGACCTATCAATCACATTCAATCACATCTATATTCATCCATGGAAAATAAGCATGGAAAAATGGCCAATATTCAAAATAACCTTTTATAGAACTCATTTCATTATTTTCTTTGTGAGTTAGTTTTCTAATGTCTTTCTAATCCTCTTTTCTTATTAGTATCACTGTAGATGCTAATGCCACATCATTTTGACAGCATTGCTTATTCATTTCACTCGTATTTTCTAATGACTCATAAAAGGATTTTAAATTGTGTATAGACATGTTTAATAAGCATCATTTTTTCTCATCTAGTTTTACAGGCAATAGCTTGCATATAATCTTTAAGACATTAAGGAATGTTCCAAAATAAGATTATTAGCTCATTTACATATTCTTAGAAATATATTGCATATTTAAACATGTCAGTAAATGAACTTCATGTATCATCCTTCTGATTAAACAGGATGTTAAGCCAAACTATTAGATATAAACATATTTATAGCGTTTTACATGAGAACATCTAGCATTTTTTCCATTCTTGAATTGAAATTTAGATCTCAGTAAGATAGAACATAGCTCAGAGACTAAGGGCAATAAAATAATTCCCCAAGATTGTGCTTTCATTAGAAATGTAGAAATTAAAAACAAACTCTTGAATTAATTCCCTCAGCCATCAGTTATGCAGTGGAATATTGTAACAGCTCTTACAGTGTTTTTATTTTTATTTTTTTCAATATGATAAAAAATATTAAACAAAATACATTTCAATAAGATTTCAGAAACCAAGTCAGACTTGTTAAATTTCAAGGAAGAAGCTTATTTAATGAGAAGGATGTGAATGGAATACAGGAAATCACTAATACTAAGAGAATCAGTTGTTTTCCAGAAAGAAAGAAAAGATGTTTTCTACATTTGTAAGAGATTTGCCATGGACTTGTACCAAATTTTATTTGAAAACATGATTTTAATTTGACTTGGAAATTTTATTTCCTTTATTATGACTAAAAGTATAATATATAATATGGTTAGGAGAATAATTGTATCTATTAAGTTTAACTTTTTACTAAATTCACATGAAGCTACTTAATGTCTTCAATTCTATTGGCTAAAGTAACTATTTTTTCTTTGTCAAATTCAAGACACACTTGAAAGTGAATGCGGCACCATTAACAATTGTGTCTGCTCAACAGATGAAAATTAAGAGTATCTTAATGAAATGTGCACATTTGGACATTCTGTGCCCTTCTTTCCCTTCTTTTCTCTTCTGGAAAGCCTATCCCACTGCTTCAAGCTTTATTACCTGGTTATATTGTGCACATCTTTCCATACCCACTACTACTGGAGACTTTGAGAGTTGCCCATGTCATAGAATCTCAATAGGCCAAAATAAGCCTATAATAACATATATTACCTAACTAATTGGTTATCTTCCAGACCCTATGGACATAGAAGTGTAGAGTTTTTCTTCTTACTGTTATGATTTTCACAGTATAATACTACATTTAGCCTATCATCATCTTCATTCAATCCTAACAGATAATTCCCATTTCTGAACCTTAGGTACTACTAAATTCTGTTATTTTGGAAATATTCACATACAAAGTTTCTCATACCTTTCTTTGGATTAAAGAAAACAGAATATTTTTACTTCTTCATCTAACACTTTCAAACATTTAAACTATTTTAAGATAGGAAAAAGCCATGTTTCTTTTTCACTTCAGAATAATTTGATCATTTAACTGTCTCTACTTGTTAAGAATCTTCTCTACATTTTCCAAATCTGAGGGAACATTACATAAATCCACCTATTCTGCTGACTGCATAACAGACATGTTTTATTTGGTCATAGGAGGCCTTGCTAGATGTTAGTTAACCTCCTACTTCCCATCTTTGCTTACCTCAATCTCAGGAATTTATGTGGATATTGAGATCAATGACAAACACCGATGGATACAAAATGAAATTGCAAAAATACTTCTAAAAGATTTACAAGGAGAAATTTAGAATTTTGGTGTGGAATAAAAGAAGAAAAATTCCTCAAGAATTGTTCGCAATCAAACATCAAAAATAATCTGCGTTGGTCATAGAAAATAAGACTAATTCTGCTCTTAAAGAATAAGAGAAATACTTTCATTAGTAGAAACTCTGATCACAGCCCATCTACACAGCATTTGTATGTATGGGATAAATTTATTCCACATACATTGATATTAACCCTTGTTATAATTGTGCTGTATGATCATATCACAGCTGAGAAAATCAAAGTTTGGCAATGTGGAATGACATACACAAGATCACACATATACAAGTCAACAGAAAAATCAAAAGTTCTTGCCAAATTATTCAGATATTCATTACTCTATTTACCCACAATGCTATCTTGAGTTAGAGTTAGAATTTTTTTTTCTAGATTTAGAATGTCTGAGTTCTGCATGTCTTTTACATCTTAGGAAAGAGAGGCAAATGAAATTGATATTCTTTCTTAGTTTTTAATTCTACATTTGACCAGCATGCTGATAAAGCTCAAAACCATCACATTAAACAATTTGCCTATACCTTGTTTCCAAGAAGCAAAATACAAAATGCTATGTATCTAGCCAGTTCCACAAAAAGGGTGCAATAATTGCTAAGAAGGAATCTTCCTGAAAAAGACAAGCAGTACCTATATATTGCAAATCTTATTTTCTCTAATATTACATAATAGTCATGTTTGATTTCATAATTCAAATTTAGGAACACGTTTTTTTCAACTTTGTTTCCATACCTGAGAGATTTCTTAATGCATAACTTCACTTATCAAATACACACTGATTCTATGTGCTCTTAAAATGTCATTAACATATAGTATACACAACCTGCTCAACTCCTCTCTGAACTGTACTAAAAATAAATGCAGAGCAGTTATTGTAATTATAGAGTAAATATAACAAATTGACATAATTATAATTAAATCCAAGAAAAGTGGTGAGCACTTTGAAATGCACGAAATTAATTCAAGACCCCTATTTGTGGTTAAAAATTCTCTCTCCTAGGTTGAAGCAAAAATATTAACACAAAACTTAGAAGCAGAGAATTAAAGGTTACAAAACTACTTTACTTAATAGGACAAAAATAACCTCTAAGCCAAATTTGTTCTCTATGAATGTGCACTCAGTTTATAAGTATATGTATGTTAAATGTCTCTCTCTCTTTTTTTTTTTTTTTTTTTTTTTGGTACTGGAGATTGAACTCAGGGGCACTCAACCACTGAGCCACATCCCCAGCCCTATTTTGTGTTTTATGTAGAGACAGGGTCTCACTGAGTTGCTTAGCACCTCTTCTATAATGCATCAAAGAAATACAAAGGAAATATTCAGATAAGAAATTTAAAAAGGAGTAAAAACATTTATATCACATACAAGTTTATCTCATTATTAAGTTTCCTGGAAAAACTATTTTGGAACTTGCATTTTCTGGATAGCTGTCTCAATTCAAATTCATTTTTACATATTAAGAAAGAAATATGCAATCTAATTTTTCCAAATTTATTATTAAATGTAAATAGTATTGATTAAAAGCTTTCATATAATTGACACAGTAAATAATACCTCTCCCTGGCATTTTCCTTTCTCATCTTTGAGACTACTTATTTGGTACTCAACTTTCCTTGCTTGCTTTGATTTTATGAGAATAAGAGACTTGTAAAAATCCTTGGTGGGAATTCAGGATCTTATTCTGCAGTTGCACCCAAACACTTTTTGAAACTAACTCCATCCTATATGAAAAAGATGACTACAAACCACTCATCCTTTCAGAAGATTGCACTTTAAGGTTAACATAAGAAATATGTCATGGATAAAACCTCAAATGGTTATCAAAAAGTTTTAGCATTCAGTAAATGAATGTCTATGAATAAAGATCTCAAAGACATAGAGTAAAAAAGGCAGGAACAAGTGAGGAAAGGAAAAAGATAAAAGAGAAACAAGAGTTAGTCATGGGAAATGGACATAAAAATGGGGCAACTTAAACTGTATTTCTAATGGATAACAATGAGAACTGAACATAGATAAATGACAACTATAGTGAGTTTTATTGCAGAATTTTTTATGCATCATTAAATATGAGGAATATGATTCGAGTACCAAGTCTAAAGGCAAATACAAGTATAACCAGAATGACGGATGAAGAATAGGGGCCCAGAGGATAATCTGCACTCCCTTGACAAGGTCTGCATTTGTGATCGCTGTACTTCATATTTTAAAATAGGGTATTAAAATAAATTTGAAAAATTTTTTGAAGGAACATTCTTGATAATTTCCTGGTAGTAAGGGTATTTATTACATTTTTATTCATTATTCAACAAAGAGAAACCTGTCAGCCAGTAATGTCACCAGCAATAAGGAATGATATAAAACAAGAAAAATACTTATGTGTTCCTGATCTCTTCTTTTACCAGTGAACTTACTCTAACAGGAGGAATGGTACAGATATAAAAAGCAGCAACAGCAGCAACATTTGAACAGTAAAACTTTCTGAGTCTCTGTCTTGGGGAATATACTCCCACTGGTTGCTAAATTTCAGACTTCTCACTCCTCGGTGCCCTTCCAGGGTGGACGTTCAGCTGTTTGAGAGGGTCCCCATGGTTCCTAATATGTTCACAGCATCTACATTTGAAACTCATTCATGACCTTTGCTAGCACAGAGAATACACAGTTGTCTTTGACAATATACTGCTATAATATCATGTTTTTTCTTCTTTGTCCTCAGAGTCTCTCTCCCCTTACTCTGTTCTTATGTAGAAGATGAAATAAAAGGCAGCTCCAAAAAGCTTTCTTCCCATTAAAAAAAGTGAAGTTTTTTTATGAAACTCATGTTGACTTATCGTGATTGCATACCAACTTTACTTTTGAGCTACTCATCCGTGGGACACACACACACACATATATTCATAATATGCTGTCATATAATACATATATATGTATTATATATATGTGTGTTTATAATATGCAGTCATAGAAAGGTATACTTCAGCTATCTCTAACAATAACAAATTATGCTGAGCATAGCTGGCCAAAGATTTTACCTTAAGGGACATTATGTTCATTTCTTTTAATTCTATATCTACTGTTTTCAAAAGGCCAGAGTTGTGTTCTATAAACCCTTTCTACCAGAGGGTTGTGAGAACATATTAAACATGTGGAAATGCCATACTGTTCAAATGGAAGCTAACATATATCATAACAAGTACAAGCAAATGAAAAATCATTTGATATAAACCTTTATTTCATTACTGGAAGGCATGGAATGTAGGCACAATCTTTAAAATGCTTCAATAACTCATTTTGGCATAGGGTTTAGTGAACTTTGAAATTAAGAATGCATTTGATGTAATAGAATCATCTATTCATCTATTAAAAGAAGAAATGAAGAATAATGCAAAAATAAATTGGTAAGAATAATAAGAAAGAAAGTAAAGGAGGAAATGAAGAGAGTAAGAAAGAAAAAAGTAAAGAAAAAGAAAGCTATCCAGCCTGATGAGTGCTTTAGCAATTCAATCAAGTGGACTTTTCTTGCAATAACCATAAGAATAAGAATTATTATGTTTATAGTACAGTTGATAAATTTAAGTTACAGAGGCTATTTTATTTTTCTCATGGTGGCATAATTATAAGGCTTCAGAAGGATCTCTCTTTCAGAAGGATCTCTCTTTCAGGGTTTTCTCTAGAAACAGACTTTTCTATACTCTATCCCATAGCAGACTTTGTAATTCCATGATGATAAGAGTTGAGATCCAGCAACTGCCTTGTTTGAGCACCTGTGGCCTCATGCAACAGAAAGGCTCTTACATCTTTGGGAATCAATTACTTATTTATACAACAGGGGGAGTAGGGGAAGAGACTGGTATATTTCAGAAATTTCTGTGTAACATTCAGCAGAATTTTAATTTCCTATTATCAATTATCTTAATGTTTTCTCTGTTTTGAGCTTAAAACTAATATTTTTGTGTTATACAAGTGGAAAATAATTAATATATCTGGCTCAATAGCACAATAAAACAAATTAGAATTTCAGGCTATCAGACTTATCCTTTTAACTTGAAAAGAAAATTTTGCAAAATAAAATATTATTTCTCATTTTTGGCAATTTTATCTATTGTTCCTAAAGTTAAAGTAACTTCAAATAATTTTTAAGGGCCACATCTAATTTGAATAAAACATTTTTTGAAAATTATTTTTGTTTCTTAACTACTTTCATTTTTGGAAGTATTAGACAAGAAAAAACTTGTTTGTTTATGTAACCCACATAATCTACTTCACTGTAACTTATAGTCATAGGCTTACATTGTTTTATTTATCCTGCAGGTCATTGACAAGTCATGACTTAAAGTAATACTTAAGAAAGCATCTCATATTTCAGGTTGTATAACAATGGAGCAATGTTGGATGGTCATCCTTGCATCCTTCTATTTTCTTTCCACACAAGTGGGAATGTAAAAAATCCCACCTACTAGAGAGACAGAAAAAAATACAAATAAAAAGTGATTTATGAAATCAGTGATGATATAGAAGGTTAGAGGGCTAGTCCCAAATAACTTATAAGACCCACCAAACATTCAGTTATGAAAAATTGAGACAATACATAATGAAAACACAAAGGTAAAGGAAAGTAAGAGAGTAAAAGCAGCTTCGTGGAGACTGAGCATCAAGCAAAAGAGTGAGAAAACAGAAGCAACAGCAAAACACATGGTAGGGTAATGAAGCTACAGAATGTGCATATGAGCAAGAGAAAATTGCCTGAAGAAAAATGGACAAGGAAGAAAGCATGCAATAAACAGTAGAAATCAGCTATTAATTTCATTGAAAACTATATAGCTTAGTATGAACAAAAAATAATAAAGTAGCAGAAGGTGTTCATAAACTTTCTTGCATAAATATAGAAAGATCCTAGAGAATAATAAAAATGGAATTGGACACATGCTAAGACACCAGTAACAGCACAATGCTATAGCCATTTTAAATAAAAGAATGTGATGCACTAACTTTACTATAGAAAAATGTATAGTTCGGACTAAATGTATATGTATATGTTTGCATTTTCTATTTTGGTTAAATACCAACGATGATCACTATCAAATGACAATTTAAATTTATTGTTTATTTACTGTTTTTGGTACTGGAGATTGAACCCAGATCTTCTCTAATGTTAGGTCAGTGCTTTACCACCGAGCTCCATCCTCAATCTATAATTATAATTTTAAATCAACCTAAAACAAAAAAAAGAAAAACTTTCCACTTAAGAATCCAAAAAATGTATTATATGAAGAATATTATAAATACATACTATATGTATATGCATATTTATGAACCTACTCACTTCTGTTCACTGGACATAGATGGAGAGCAATTGATTGGGTCTTTCTGAGTCCATATATATACCATACACCTGAAGGCACAAGATTGATGCTTTAACAAGGATTTGTTATTTGTTATGACTATTATTTCAAGGAGACAATACTAGTATAATAAGAGCTGTAACTAATAGAATAAGAAAATGAGAGCCTACAACTGTTTTTCCAAAAGCTAGATGTAAGAGCTAAGGCAATTACTTTAAATTCTGTGATTATCCTTTTTTCAGAGAACATACAACAGATGAATTATTTTCATAAAATTAAATATCTTTATAGACATAAACATATCAAAACCAAAACTAATTTTAGTTCTCCCAACCTAAAATGTTTTAATGAAATGGGTTGAAATGTTACTCTTCACTAAACATTTATAGAATGCTGTAGCTTCTGGAAACTCAGCAGTAAGTCACCTTAAAAAATGTTTTGTTATTTTTTGCCTTTGAAGTTTATATATCAACCTATGTTCTTTGTATTTTGCATAATTTTTAAAAATGTGAAATAAATTGAAAATATTAGAAAATGCATTTTAATATACTAATCTACATATTTTTTCATCATTTTCACTTACCATTTAGAGGTAGAATTCATATCTTAGGTTGGATACTTTGGCAAAGATAACTGAGGTTTTTGTAGGGAAGGGAAATAGCTTACATAAAAACAAAATTAAACATTGTATGGCGTAAGAGCAAAAGTCATCCTTAGAATTTAAATAAAAGAACATAATGGCCATATTTTTATTTTACTGAAAATAAAAGAGTTTACAAAAGTACAAAAGACACAGAAAAAAATACAGAAGATTTCTTCATTATCTGATTTGACATTTTATGGAATAACAATAAATTAAAGTTAAAATATATTACTAATTGTGAAATAAGATAGAATTCTACCTCAATAGTCATAACTAACATTTGTTTTGCAAAATTTTACATATTGTTTAGAAAACATATTTAAATCATTGTGTGCACATACACCCATATGCACACACACAAATGTTTGTTACAACTTTCTATGTACCCCTTGAAGGACAGTCATTTAGTCATTAATTCATCAAAATTTTATTGAGCATTCATTCATGTTCTTCGTTCTATCCCAAGTGTCATGAATTTGAAGGGAAAGCAAATAACCATCTTCTTTGTGGACTTTCCTTTCAGTGGATAGAGTTGATATAATGGAGATGCAGCTGGGACTGACATAGTCTGAGAAATCTAGTATGGTATTCCTGGAGGAGTGACACATGAACATGTGCCACAGACCCAAGACAGGAGAAAGTATACCATAATCAAAGAATTGAATATAAAAGAAGCTGGGCACAGTGGCTCAAGCCTGTAATCCCAGCACTTAGGGAGGCTGAGACAGGAGAATTGCAAGTTCAAAGCCAGCCTCAGCAACTGCAAGGCGTTAAGCAACTCAGTAAGACTCTGTCTCTACATAATATCACAAAATAGGGCTGGGAATGTGGCTCAGTGGTCGAGTGCCCCTGAGTTCAATCCCCAGTACAAAAATAAATAAATAAATAAATAAATAAATAAATAAATAAATAAATAAAATAAAAGAGCCACCTGTGGCTGAAGAATGAAGTCAGAGAAAGTGATATAAGTTATGATTAAAAATACAGAGGTTGATTCATGGTCAACTTTGTAGAATATGCTTATGAGAAATTTAATCAAATTTTCATTTTTAATTTATTCTGTTAAAATGTGGAGAATGGATTGTACAGGCACAGAGAAAAGATGGAAATACTGCTCAAGTGGTAAAGGCCATCAACAAGGATATATTTACTAAAAAACAAATAGCATTTTTAAGCATCACTTTTTTCATATAATACTGAAAATAGCAAAAGAAATGAAAGTGAAGATACTTATATCTATGTAAATATATATCTATATAAATACATATAACATAGACATATCTATATAACACACATACATATATTCTTTCACAGTGTTTTTATAAACTAAAAATGCCATTTTGTCATTTTGTTTGGTATAATAATACATTCATATTTTATATATACATTTATATAAATATATTGTATATTATATATAATGTGTGTAAATGTGTGCATGTGTGTGTGCATGTGTGTCCCTTATATCTTTTCAGTTGGAAGGAAATTTTTAAATCAAACAGAATCCTTGAGCTAAAAATCATATTAAGTAAAATCGAAAATACAATAGAAGGCATGAATAGCAGAATAGATCAAATAGAATAGTTAGCTCAAAGACAAGCTATATGCAAACACAAGTGAAGGGAAAGAAAATAAAGAGAAATGAAGGAATCCTATGGGAAGTCTGAGGTAGCATTAAAAAGGAAAATATTCAGATTATTTGAGTTCAAGCAGGACTTGAGAATATCAAAGAGAGACAAAGTTTACACAAAAAGATTATTATAAGAGGGAACTTCCCAAACCTAAATAAGGATAGAAATATCCAAGTACAAGAAAGTCAGAAAAAATCAGTCATATACAACTCAAGCAAATCTATCACAAGATGTATTATAATCAAGGTTTCCAAATTGAAAGATAAAGAGAAGATTTTTAAGTCAAAAAGAGAAAAGAAACAGCACATAAATATGTTTCAACTCTCCTGATAGCAGACTTCTCAACAGAAATTTTATAGGCTAAGAGAGAGTTCTATAAGATTTTTACACTACCGAGGGAAGAAAATCTGCCATCCAAACATAACATGCTCAGAAAAGTTATCCTTTAGAAATAAAGCAGAAAGAAGATATCTCTATCAGATCTATTCTACAAGAAATTATAATGAGGATTCTTCATTTTTCTTTTTTTAAATTTTTATTTATTGTTTGTAGTCACATGACAGTAGAATCTATTTTGATATATTTATACGATCAAGGAATATATCTTATTCTAATTAGGATCTCAATCTTGTGAATGTCAATGTTGAGATTCACTATGATATTTTCATATATGTACATAGGAAATTTATGTTAGATTCATTCCATTGTCATTCTTAAGAGAAATATTAACAAGTAAGAAGAAAACATTAAATATAAAATTCACTGGTAAGAGTACTCAAAAATTGAGAGCTCTCCAATATTGTAAACATGTTGTATAAACCATTCATGATTTTAATGTAAAGACTAAGCAAACAATATAACAATTAGCACATTAATATGCTAAGATATAGGCAATATAGAAAGATGTAAAATCAGATATCAAAAATGCAAAATATGGAGAAAAGTGGAGTATATGTGTAGAGTTTTAAATTTCTATACTTTCTGAATTTTTTCTGTTTGCTTATATTTATGATAATGTTTTATTATTAATATTTTAAAACATCTTTTTATAATTCTCAAATTTTTTAAGCCTTTTGGCAAGCACAAAGCAAAAAATCTATAATGGGCAAATCAAAAATAATATCATGGAATTAAAACAGACTCTCTTTTAACTATAGAGTAAGTCACTTAACCACAAAGAAAGATTATGATACAGAAAATAAAAACAAAGAAACTGCAATAAATTTAGAGAACAAGTTATAAAATAGCTGTAGTAAAGTTTTACATATATTTACCTTAAAACCTGATGAAAATCAAATTCTCCAATTTAAAGACATAGAATGAACAAATATACAAATGGTATTTCATTATTTGTTTTTTACATCTCACTTTACCTCTCAGGGCATGTGTACACTAAAAGTAAAGGGGTAGAGTAAGATGTTAAATGAAAATGGAATTGAAAAGAAAAAAGTAGGCATAGCTAATTTTAGATAAAACAGATTTTAAGTTAAGAGCAGCAAAAAGAGAATAGGGATATAATTATATAATAAGAAAGATGTTAGTTCAGCAAGAAGAAATAGCAATTTTCTATGCAAATGAAATCAATATTAGAGTACCAAACATATAAAGCAAATATTAAAAGACCTAGAGATTGACCAATAGATTTCAACACAATAATAACATGAGACTATTGCCTCTATTTCAAGCAATAGTCAGAATATTCAGACAGAAAACCAATAAACAACAGAGTTAAATTTCAACTTATATCAAATATTCTACAGAACATTCTGCCCAATGAGTATAGAAATACATTTTTGTAAGAGTACATGGGACTAGAACACCTGTACCACCCACACCTGAGAGTTTTGTTGCTATAAACAGAAATGATGAGTTTGGTTATCTTCTACTATATATCTAATAAGTTTGCATAAGGTTTTACTGTTTCTAATAATGGACAGAGAGAGGATGTGGAGGCAGGGGGTAGGATAAGATGTTTATGAGGTGAGTGTGAGAATATAGAAGCATTAGATTATAGGATGAGTGAAAATGGGATCAAGAGAAGTTGGCTGTTAGTTGGAAAAAAAGGAGAGGTGATCCCATTCAAGGCTCCCTGTTGCCTATACAACTAGTGTCTGTTAGCACATCTAGTAGTGATACCTCTGGTGCAAGCAGTCCCACACAGACCTTGGTGATGATCTTCCAGGTCTTGGTTGCTGTCCCTTGATGAAAGCAGCCAAATCAGTCCTTAGTTGGTGGTGGCAATAGCTTCAAGCCTATAGGTACCTTGATATTGGGCTTCCAGGCCCCACTTGGTGTCCTTAGATGGAAGCTGCCCCAAACTAAAGATGGTGGAGGTGCCAGCAGAGGTAATCCCAGAGGGTGGCAGAGGTGTTCCAAGATGGAGGTAACTGCTTTCAGAGGTGGGGTTGGAAGGATGGGCTGTGCGATGGCATTGGGTGGCCTGCTCGGTGGTGACATGTGGTGCTGCGACAGGCTGTCACTGTTTGTTGTTTACAGTGTAGATTACTACATGGTAAGGGCTATGGCAGTGGCTGCAACAAGAAATCCTGCACTACAGAACATTCTTGGCAAAATATTCCATAAAGAGGTAATGTACAACAAAATGAAATTCTGCAAAGGCTACACTAAAGGTAAGGCCAATCAAAGGAGAAACCAAGTAAAGTTAAAAATCAAAAATAAGCCAAAATGACTATGAATACAAATCATATTTTAATAATAATCCTGAATGTGAATGGCCTAATCTTATCAATGAAAAGACATAGACTGAACAGATTGGATTTTTAAAAAAAGACCCAACAACATGCTTCCTTCAAGAGACTCATCTCCCAGGAAAAGACATCCATGGACAGAAGGTAAAAGGATGGAAAAAAACATTATCACTCACATAGACCACATAAACAAGCAGTGGTTTCCATCTTCATAAAGTGGATTTTAAACCAAAGTTAGTGAAAAGGGATAAGGAAGGACATTACATACTACTCAAGGGAATTATACATCAAAAAGACATCATAATCATAAATATCTATGCCCCAAACAATTGGGCATCTATGTATATTAAACAAATTCTTCTCAACTTCATGAATCAAATAGACTACAACACAATAATACTGAGTGACTTTCACATACCTCTCTCACCACTGGATAGATCACCCAAACAAAAACTAAAGGAAGAAACTACAGAACTCAATAAAACAATAATTTAGACTGAACAGACATATATTGAATATTCCATCCATCAACAGGCAAAGACACTATTTTCTCAGCAGCACATGGCTCCTTCTCCAAAATAGACCAAATGTTATGCCACAAAGCAAGTCTTAGCAAATACAAAAAAATAGAGATGCTGCCCTGTATTCTGTCTGATCATAATGGAATGAAATTAGAAATCAATCATAAAATAAAAAAATAGAAGCTACTCTATCAGCTGGAGACTAAACAATATGCTACTGAATGATGCATAGATAACAGAAGACATCAGGGAGGAGACAAAAAAATTCTTAGAGTAAAGGAGAACTCAGATATGACATATCAAAGTCTCTGGGACACTGTGAAGGCAGTGTTAATAGGAAAGTTCATTGCATTAGGCCAATTCATCAAAAAAAGAAAAAGTAAACAAATAAATGACCAGACACTACATCTCAAAGCCCTAGAGAAAGAAGAATAAACCAGCTCCAAAAATATTAGAAGACAGAAATTAAAATCAGGGTGGAAAAATTAAAATCAGGGTGGAAAATCAATAAAATTGAAACAAAAGAAACAATTCAAAAAATTGACAAAGCAAAAAGCTGATTCTCTGAGAAAGTAAATACAATTGTTAAACCTTTAGCCACCCAAATGAAAAGAAGAAGAGAGAAAACTCAAATTACTAAAATTCAGTATGAAAAAGGAAATATCATGACAGACACTATTGAAATACAGGACAATTAGAAACTATTTTGAAAATTTATACTCCAGTAAAATAGAAAACCTCAAAAACTGACAAATTTCTAGAGGCATATGATCTAACCAAGCTGAACCAGAAGGAAATACACAATTTACACAGATCAATTTCAAGTAAGGATGTAGAAGATGCCATCAAAAGCCTACCAAAAAAGTAAAGCCCAGGATCAGATGGATTCCCAGCCAAGTTCTACAAGACCTACAAAGAATAATTAATACTAATAGTCCTCAAATTATTCTATGAAATAGAAAAGGAGGAAACCCTTCCAAACTTATTCTATGAGTCTAGTATTATCCTGATACCAAAACCAGACAGATACACATCAAAGAAAGAAAATTTCAGACCAACATCCCTGATGAATATAGATGCAAAAATTCTCAATAAAATTCTGGAAAAATTGCATACAAAAACATATTCAAAAAATAGTGTACCATGATCAAGTGAGGTTCATTACAGGGCTGCAAGGTTGGTTCAACATATGGAAATCAATAAATGTAATCCATCGCATCAATAGACTTAAAGATAAGAATCATATGATTATCTCACTAGATACTAAGAAAGCATTTGACAAAATACAGCACTAGACTAACTAGGAATAGTAGGAACATATCTCAACATTGCAAAAGCTGTCTATGCTAAGCCAGGCGTGGTGGTGCACACCTGTAATCCCAGCACTTAGGGAGGCTGAGACAGGAGAATTGAGAGTTCAAAGCCAGCCTCAGCAAAATCAAGGCTCTAAGCAACTCAGTGAGACCCTATCTCTACATAAGACATAAAATAGGCCTGAGGATGTGGCTCAGTGGTTGAGTACCCCTGAGTTCAATCTCCAGTACCCCCCCAAAAAGCTATCTATGCTAAACAAAAGGCCAACACCATTCTAAATGGAGAAAAATTGGAAGCATTCCCTCTAAAATTTGGAACAAGACAGGAAAGCCCTCTTTCATCATTTCTATTCAACATAGTTCTTGAAACTCTAGCCAGAGCAATTAGACAGATGAAAGAAATTAAAGGGATATTAATAGGAAAAGAAGAACTCAAACTATCATTATTTGCCAACAACACGATTCTATACTTAGAGGATCCAATAAATTCCACCAGAAAACTTCTAGAAATAATAAATGAATTCAGCAAATAGTAGGATATGAAATTAATACCCAAAAATCTATTGCATTTCTATACATCAGTGATGAAACCTCTGAAAGAGAAATTAGAAAAACTACCTGATTCACAATAGCCTCAAAAAAATTAAATATTTGGGAAGCAATTTAACAAAAGAGGTGAAAGACCTCTACAATAAAAACTGCAGAATACTAAAGAAAGAAATACAGATTCAATGCAATTCCAATTAAAATCCCAATATCATTTGTTATAGAAATAGAAAAAGCAATCATGAAAAATAATCTTTTGGAGAAATAAGAGACCCAGAATAGCCTTAGCAAGAAGAGTGAAGCAGGAGGCATCACAATACCAGACCTTAAACTATACTACAAATCTATAGCAACAAAAACAGCATGATATTGGCACCAAAATAGACATGTAGATCAATGGTACAGAATAGAAGACACAGAGACAGACCCACATAAGTACAGTTATCTTATACTAGACAAAGGTGATGAAAAACACACACTGAAGAAAAGATAGCCTCTTCAACAAGTGCTGCTGGTAAAACTGGAAATCCATATGCAGTAAAATGAAACTAATCCCCTATCTCTCACCATGTACAAAACTCAACTCAAAGTGAATCAAGAACCTAGGAATTAGACAAGAGAGTCCATGCCTAATAGAAGAAAAAGTAGGCCCAAATCTTCAACATGTTGGATTAGGTCCTGACTTCCTTAACAAGATTTCTAAAGCACAAGAAAAAAAAATCAAGAATCAATAAATGGGATGGATTCAAACTAAAAACTTTCTTCTCAACAAAACAAACAATGAGGTGAAGACAGAGTCTACATTTGGGGAGAAAATTTTTGCAACACACATGTCAGATAGAGCACTAATCACCAGGATATGTAAAGAACTCAAAAACTTAACACCAAAAAACAAACAACCCAATCAATAAATGGGCTAAGGAGCTGAACAGACACTTCTCAGAGTAAGATATACCACTGATCAACAAGTATATGAAAAAAATATTCAACATCTCTAGTAATTAGAGAAATGCAAATCAAAACTACTCTAAAATTTTATCTCATGCAAGTCAGAATGGCAGTTATCAAGAATATAAACAACAAGGGTCTGTAAAGACATGGGGAAAAGGCCCACTCATACATTGCTGATAGGTCTGCAAATTGGTACAGCCAATCTGTAAGCAGTATTGAGATGGCTTAGAAAACTTGGAATGGAACGATCGTTTTATCCAGCTGTCCCACTCCTTGATCTATACACAAAATAATTAAAAACAGCATACTACAGTGACACAGCCACATCAATGTTTATAGCAGCTCAATTCACTATAGCTCAACTGTGAAACCAACCTAGATGCCCTTTAATAGGTAAATGTATAAAGAAACTGTGGTATATATACACAATACCTTATTACTCAGCAATAAAAGAGAATAAAATTATGGCATTTGTAGGTAAATGGATGGATTTAGAGAACATGATGCTAAGCGAAATAAGTCAATCCCAAAAAACCAAAGCCTGAATGTTTTCTCTGATAAGTGCATGCTAATCCATAAGGAGTTGGTTGGGAGGAGTAGAGGAATTTTGGATTGGCCAAAGAGGAGGGATGGGAAGGTAAGGTGCATGGAGCTAGGAATGATGGTGGAATGAGATGGTCATCATTAGCCTAGGTACATGAATGATTGCACAAATGGTGTGATCTTACTTTGTGTACAACCAGAGATGTGAAAAATTGTGCTCCATTTGTGTACAATGAATCGAAGAGCATTCTGCTGTCATGTATAGCTGATTAGAACAAACAAATTAAAAAGAGAATATAAAAAACGTGCATGGAACATTCTTTAGGATAGATCAATGGTGATCACAAAATATGTTGCAAAATATTTTTAAAAATTGATGTTATACTGAATGTCTTTTCTGACCAAAATATAATAAAAGTAGAAATCAACATGAATAAAAACTTTGAAACCATACAAACACTGGAAAATTAAACAATTTATTCTTCAATAAATAATTGATCAAGAGAGAAATAAACAAGGAAATTAAAACATTTCTTGAAATAAATAAAAATAGAAATACAACATACCAAAACGTATGGGATATAACAAAAGAAGTACTAGAAGGAATATTTTAGCAATCATGCTACATACAAAAGGCACAAAAATCTCAAGCAAACAATTTATCTCTATATCTCAAAGAAACTAGGAAAAAATAAAGAACAAACTGAGTTCAAAATTAAAAGAATAAAAGAAATAATAAAGACTATAGCAAAAATAAGTAGAATACGGACCAAAAATACAAAAAAATTAATGAAAAGAAAACATGATTTTCAAAAAGATAAATATTATTTCTAAAACTTTAACTTGATTAAAAGAAAAAGAGATGATTAAAAAATCAGATATGGAAATGAGAGCATAGAAAATGATAACAATAATACAAATAAAAATTATTAAAAATGATTACCAACAAATGTTTATATTATGGTTTAGGTCTTTAAAGTTGCCTGAAAATCTTTTGTTTTGAAAGCATTACTTACTCCTGAACCAGAAAGGTTTAAAAGTAGACCTTTTAGGCAATGATGGTAGCTATAACTTCATGAGTGGATTAATCCATTTTATGGTTAATAATTCATTTTATGGATTAATAATTAGCATGCACCACTGAGTAGCAACTGCAGGAATTTTGGTGATGAAGAATGGAGATCACTGGCCAAAACCTGACAAATACTGTACAGAAAAAAAAATGTTAGCTAGAAGAAACTGACAAGTTCCTGAATACATAAACCTTATGAAGACTGAATTATGAGGAAATGTAAAACACAAACAACCAATTTCAAATAAAAAAATTTAATCAGTATAAATTTTTTTCATCAAAGAAAATCCCAGGGCTAGGTATTTACACCTCTGATTTCTAATAAATATTTAAAGAACAATACCAATTATTCATAAAGTGTTCCAAAAATAAAAAGGGCAGAGAATTCTTTCAAACACATTCTATGAAATCATAATTGCCTTGTTACAAAAACCACACAAGGACAACAAATAAGAAAACTATAGTCTGAAGCCTTGATGGACATATATACAAAAATCCTCAGTAAAATACTAGCTAATTAAATTCATTAGCACATTAAAAAGATTACTTATCATGATCACATGAAATTTATCCCAGGGATAGAAGAATGGTTCAACATATGTGAACCAATACATATGATACACCATCTTAACAGAATGAAGGAAAAACACAAGATAATTTGAACAGTTGTAGAAAAATAATTTGATAAAATTCAGGATCTAGTCTTGATAAAAATATGTAAAACATTAGGTATGAAATAAATATCCCTTAGCATGAAAAAGGCCACATATAAAAATAGAGCAACTAACAATATGCTGAATACAGAAAAGTTGAACACTTTATCTATAAAACCTAGAACAAGACAAGGATGCCAACCTTCACCACTTTATTCAACATAGTATTGCAATTCCTAGCTAAAACAATCAGACAAGACAAATAAAGAATATTCAAATGCAGAAAGAGAAAATCAAATTGTCCCTGTTTGAACATGATATGTTCATATTTATAGAAAACCCCAAAACTTCACAAAAAATATTGGAACTAATAAACAAATGTTACAAAGATGCAAGACACACAATTAACCTATGAGAATCATTAGCATTGCTATAAATTAATGGAGAATTATCTCAAAGAGAAATTAAGAGAGAAATCCCATTTGCAAAAGCTAGAAAATACAATATCTAGAAATAAATTTAAATAAATAAGAGAAAGAAAGATCTTTGTAATGAAAACAATAAATAACCAATGGAAGGTATTGAACTAGACACACATACACACATATACACACAAAAAAAATAAACAAAAGGAAAGATAGCCTATGCTAATGGATTTTAAGAAACAATATTGTTAAAATGCCCATACAACACAAGTGGCATATCCATTCAATGCAATTTCTATCAAAAATATTCTGCATAGAACTATAAAAGTAAGTTTAAAATTTAGAAGGAACAGAAAACAACCCAAATAGCTAAAGTAATTTGAGAAAGCGTTATACTACCAGCCTTCAAAATACTACAAAGCTACAGGAAGCAGAAAAGCATGGTACTGACATGGAAACTAACACATAGACCAAGGGAAAAAAATACAGAGCCATGAAGTAAACCAGTACATCCACAGCCAATTGGTTTTCAACAAAGTTGCTAAGAACCTGCATTGGAGAACCTTTTCATCCTCTTCCTCTTTCTCATTTTTTCCACCCAAATATGATCGGTCCTGTTCTTAGAGTTATTTTCCTGCTGTTAATGAAATGTTAAACACTGTATATCCCTGCTCTGTTGTATGTTTTACCTTACAAAGAGTTATAAGACACATGAGTCCTATGCAAAAATATGCCTCTTTAAAGGAAGAAACACACATGTCCATGGACAAACACAATGGAAGTATGAAAGTATTATTACAAAAATATGGACGGAGTTCCATGGTGTACAATGGACAGATCAACTAGCTCTCTGAGGTAAGTGTAGATTTGAGATGACATTGAGATCAAAGTTGAATGGATGTTGAGCAGCAAAACATAAAAAAAATTGGCACTTATATTTCATTAATATGTTATATACTGAACAGTGGATTAAAATGGGTTAAGTATTGACTATCTTCAATTCACAAAAAAAAACATTATACTTGTACACTGCCTCTACCTCCATTCCTTAGAGTTGTTTGCCTCTATATAGAAGGATTAAACATCCAAATTCTATTTTTAATTTTTGTGATTCATAGTTTATTTCATAAAAATTCCAACTGGGCTGGGTTTGTGGCTCAGTGGTAGAGCACTCATGTAGCATGGGTGAGGCACTGAGTTCAATCCTTAGCACCACATACAAATTAATAAATAAAAACAAAGTTATGATAAAAATGTCAACCTTTAAAAAAATGTCCAACTTCATATTGAGACTGCTCAAATTATGATTGGTATAAAATTCATCTTGTTTTTAAAATTTATGTTTCCAGTTACATGTAGATACCATTAAAAAGAGACAGCAATCATTTAGAAAGCGAATAAAAATACTGGCTCACAACGTCAGTGGGAAATAAAAGATGAATGGGACAGATTCTTCAGTGTAGCTACAGGCATTATCTGTGGTCAAAATAGCATTCATCCCCACTTTTCTTATATTCTTGCCTTTATCATGAAGTCAAAAAACTACTATATTTGCCAGTATGCTTCATCTTCATATATTGGGATGCCATTGCCATTCTTCCTATGAGAACTCTTTGCAGGAGATTATAAAGGCAAAAAGGAGGCAGAAGCCATAGCCCTCCCCCCAGTAGTGGCATGCTGTCATATGGGCTTCCAAAGTTTTTTAACGTCTAGGAGTTGTTTTATAAATTACTTTATTTGGTCCTGCAGACAACTGCAAAGATAGATTTTTATGTAGTTCTTGATTTGGAGAATACTGAAAACAAAATTTGTGTGTGTGTGTGCACACGTGCATATATATACATACACATACATCTATGTATCTGATAGATACTAAGAAGCACAACATGAATGATAATTATTTCAGGAATTTGGCCATGCAATTGTAGTGGCTCAGAAGTCTAAAATATACAGAAGGAGCTAACAAATTGGAAAGTCAGGTAAGAAGTGATATTGATTCTTAAACTCAAAATTTGAATAAAGGAATCTCAGGCAGAGTTTTTTATGTTACAACCTTGAGGCTAGATCATTTCTTTTTTGGTAAACATGAGACTTTGCTGTTAGCTTCCTTGCTTAATTAGGTCCACCTAAATTATGGAGGGAAATTTCCATCACTCAAAATATATTGATTTAAAAGTTTGTCACATTTAAAAAATGTCTTTACAGCAACATCTGGATAAGTGCTTGTCCAAACAGCTAACCTAAAATAATATATCATATCCACTGTATCCACTGACACATAAATTAAACCATAATAATCTATCCATTGTTAGAGAATACATACCTCCTTAAACCACATTTAATCTCCAAATAAGAAAAATGACAATGTCATGTTTTCACAAACCAAAGTTATACAATAGATCCTGCATACAAGCAAATGCACTGACACCCCTGCCACTGCCAGAAAGGGACACAGGGTATTGAAGCAATCTTCAGTCTACTCGATATCCTGTAACATAAATAATATATAGTTAATCATACTTAAATATGCTTATATAAAGTTAATATATGCTATATTATAAAGAGATGCTATAGAATTAATATTTGCTTCCTCTCAAAATTCACATGTTAAAATATAAAACCCAATGTGATATTTGAAGGAGGTTGGTCCATTTGAAGTGATTATTATGAGGGCGTTCTCATGAATGATATCAAGGCATTTATAAAAGAGATAGTAAAGAATTTGCTTGCCTCAATCTGCCCAGTGAGGACAGAGTAAAAAGACAACCACCTATAAAACAAGGAGTGGGAGTGGGCTCACACCAGACACTGAATCAGCTAGTGTCTTGACCCTGGACTTAGCCTCAAAAACTGTGAGAAATTATTTTCTGTCATTTACAAGCTACCTTGTCTATAGTATCTTTGTTACAGTAGTCCAAACGACTAAGATGGGAAACAGATAAGAAAGAAAATGAATATATTTGTTTTCTCTATCATCTATGTACACAGAAATATATTCATAATAAAATAATTAAGACATATGACAACTTCAGTTGTCATTTCTTCAACCAGTGTTGTAACTGGTATTTATAATTACCTTTCTCTACTACCCAAAGTGCATTCCCTGTGCTGCCATGTCAACAAGCACTTTAGCTATCATGAATCTTTATCTGATAGGGGAACCAGCCCAAAACTTAACTCCTGGGTCTAGGCCATTACTATTATTTTCCATATTGGGTTGTTGAAGTTTTCCTATATTCCAGATATTCTCTTATTTACCTAATTTGTGTATTAGCAGTTCAATTCCCTTTTGGTAGTCAGGATCAAACACCCCAACCAATATGCTAACTCCTTTCTTTATCGATTAAGAGATATTAGGAGCTCAAAAAGTTTGGATACAACCTTCATTTTCATTTCAATGAAAACTTTACTGTTTCTATTGATAGAATCATTTTACCCTTTGTGGCCAAGATCTATAGATAATGAGAGAATAAGAGCACAGGAAATAAAATTTTGCTAGTTGATCACTAGGAATATAGAATGGTGCCACAGATGGCTGTTATGTCCACTCTCATCCATTAGTTTACATGTTATACACAATGGAATCAGAAATAACACTATGTACAGACTAAGAAAGAGAAAGTAGTGTAGCGGGAGTGAGGAGAATGGATATTGGGCTACTTCTTCAAAAACCTATTTGTGCTGGATATGGTGACTCACGCCTGTAATCTCAGCAGCTTGGGAGGCTGAAGCAGGAAGATTCCAATTTCAAAGCTAGCCTCAGCAATTTAATGAGGTCCTAAGTAACTTAGCAAGACCTTGACTCTAAATAATAATTAAAAAGTCTGAGGATGTGGCTCGGTGATTAAGCACCCCTGGGTTCAATCCCCTGTACCAACAAAACAAAACAAAAACAAAAAACACCTACTTGTGCCTCCAAAGGCCTCATTCAGCTCGACCTTATATATATCATTTCTATTTGATAATGGAATGCTGCTATACACACCCAACTTAGTAGCTTTGTGGATTAGACATCACTCAGTTCATGAGGAGAGTTCAAGTCACATGGTAACTTAATGACCCTCAATTAAGTATTCAATCTCTACAAAGGCCGATTAGTAAGTAAAAGTTCCTTCTTAAAAATAAAAAATAAAAAAAAAAATTCTCTGCAGAAGATGGGAGGGATTTGCTCCAAAATTCTGTGTCTACATTGTGTCTGTAGAGGCCAGAATAAAAGTCAGAACATAATCCATATCTGATATAGACACTTTAAGACCCATTGGATTTGATGGATTATATGGGCCATGGCAGAAGAGCTTGCAGAGCAATATGGACCCATTACAGAGTCTTCGTTTATCCAAGTTTCCACATAAAACTAGTACTATTTCAAGTCACTTTGTACACAGGATGGAATAGCACATTCAGAAAAGGACTATATTGCCTCCCAAATCCAAGGAGGCCTTCTAACAATTGTGCCTCTTTTATAGTTGTAGGAGGGGCCAGATGCAACAGTGTTAGAATTGGTGGTACTCCCCAGCTTCACTGGAATCTACTCATGGGTCTCTATCCCAGTTTTCAGGATCCCATTCAGGATTCCCATTGACTCCTCCATCAATGTCTAGCTTTGAAAAGGTGACCCTGTAAGTTTGAAAATGCAATTTACATTGTAATTAAGTTACTTGTAAAATTCCACCTTGGGCTTTTTTTTCTTCAGAAATCTTGACATTGTGGCTATAGGAAACAGAGGCTTCTTTCTAAGCAGTCACAAGTTTTCAGGTCCTCTATGCAGCTTGCATGGTGGAAATTTAAGGTCCTAAGACTATTAATTTCTTTTCTTAAATTCTCCAGCAAACTAAAAACACCCAACCAATTCTATTATGTGTTAATTTTAATTAAAATTTCTAAGGTAGCAAATATTTGTTCTCCCAGAGCCCTGCCTTCTAAGAGTACTTGATTATCAAAACGTGATAATTTAAGTAAGCCTTTTGCTGTATAATGTTTACCAATGTTTTCTATATCACTAGAAACACTGTTGTCTTTAAACTAAATCTGGTTAGAAAACCAACTTCAATATTCCCAGAAACAATACCACACACACACACACACATACACGATACTGCAAACATATATAACTTATATATAATGTATATTACAATATATTGCATATTTTGGGGGACTTGCTATATTCAGTTGGCTTACAGGAAGCTGATTTAATTGTTTGTAAAGTTGTCATCTTTACTTAAAATACTAAAGCTTGAACTTCACAAGGAACAAAGTCAAAAAAAGTGAAATAGCAAGCAAGCTAGAACTCACAAGCATAAGATGGAACCCCATGAGACTGGATGGAAACATACCCTTTTATGTTGCCTTCCATCTTGGTGTTGAAGTTATTCTGAAGAAACTGGTCGATTTATCATAAAGATGAAATATGTATATCTGACCCAATGTCAAAACTAAAAAGAAATCAAACAAAGGTAAAAGGATTTCCTATCTACCTGCTCCTTCCTCCCAAGGAGAAGTTACAGCCTGACAGTAATAACCTGCATGTGTGACACAATAGCCACTGACAAATAACCATATGAGAAAAGAAATCCTGGGAGATGTAGTTTAGCCTCTCCATGTTGACACACTATAAAACCATCTCCCTTCTCACAATGTAATATAGTGTGCTGTAAATAAAATGTTAAACTTTTATAAACCTTTGGTCCAAATTTGTTTTACATATATGTAAGTTCTATTGATTACGGTATAATACATGAGACTGTGTCTATGTTGTGTGTGTATTTGTGTGCATATACTATTTTTATCAATTTTTCTATTAAAATTATTTTAACTTTGTTAACTGGGATGATTAGCATCATTTCTCCCATGATCTTGGCTATCTAAACCAAGATATAAAATTGTGGTAAGATATAAATGTTAAAGAATAAAACCACCTGGATTTGTGACCTGACATTGCATAATAGATTTTTAACATTGATTATTCTTACTTATTTTATGATTATTGTTCTGCTTGTTTTGAAATTAGATGTGAGATTTATATATTACAATTTAATTTTGGCATGTTGCTAAAACTGAAAGTTATAGTAAATAAAAACTCTAGAGTTAAAGGGCAGACAACTGTGGAACAAAGAGAAGAAAATGAAGTTTACAATGTGATAGATACTATTTTGAATTATTTAAATACAGTTTTTTTCCTATGGTGAAAAAAATCTATAACATAGATTTCATTAGCTTCATTTTGAAGTTAAGGGACAGGATCATTAGTGTGATACAGGACTTCAAACACAGCTAACCAGTGCAGAGGAGCAATACAGGGTTAAAATGCTACTTTGTGAAATCATGTGGAAAAACTAAGAAACTCTATGTCTTGGAAAGAGCCTTGCTGAGACAGGGACTGCTTCATGATTTTTGTTTTGTTTTATTTTGTTTTCACTTTTGTTTTTGTTTTACAGATGAAGGATTCATTATCTTTTGTGCCTTGATTCCAATTAGTCTGTGTGTTCCTACTTTACTCATCGACCTGATGTATTTTTCTTTTTAATATAACTAATCTCTGTGGAAACCTACTACCTGACTCTAAAGACTCGCTTTTAAAAGAATACATGATTTTCACCTCAGGTGGTTATAGACAATTGAAATTAAAATGTTTGGCATATTCACTAAAAACTTAGCAAATGTTCCATAAATTCACACTGCAGCTTTTGCTATCCATCTGTCTCTCTCTCTCTCTCTTTTTTTTTTTTTGGTACCAGGGATTGAACTCAGGGGTACTTGACCACTGAGGCACATCTCCAGCTCTATTTTTTGTCTTTTATTTAGAGACAAGGTCTCACTGAGTTGCTTAGCGCCTTGCCATTGCTGAGGCTGGCTTTGAACTCACAATCCTCCTATCTCAGTCTCCCCAATACTCCTGTCTCAGCCTCCCAAAGAGCTGCGCCACCGCGCCCAGCTCTCATCTGTGTCTTAAGCTCTAAAATTGTATGCTTTGACCACAGTAATTGTTCACTAAGTCTATTGAATGATGAGATCTCGAATGCTGAACTACATAAAACTGTCTTGGCATAAATGACTGTGCATTATCAACTTTTTCTTTCCTTTCTATTGATTATTTTTATACTAACCACATTTGTCATTTCTACCAGGCTGTTTTCAAAATCTAACTCCAACGTACATACAGATACATTTTCTTTACAAATAGTATCTATTCATTATTCTCCCAAGTTTCTCCAAGTGTGCCACCTTTCAGAGGCATCCTCCTAGTCTCAGCCTTGTTGGTGTTGGTATATTTTTAATCTTCCATGATTAATGTCTTAGCTCTTTTATAGGATTTTCTTATCTGCATACATACTTCTAAACTTGTTTTTTCATCCTACCTGAGACACAGAAGCTTCTTATCATTTATTTTCTTTCCATTTGTGTTCATTGCTGTAATTCTAATAATCTCTTTGGAGCATATACTATCTCTCTCTTTAGATGATACTGTACTAAGTACCCTGTCTGGGGAAGTCTAGCCTTAGTATAAAAACATCCTCCTCACTTTTATAGAATTCTTCCTTTCTCCATTCTAGCTTGCTACTTAAATTATGTTGTATTAATCTCTGCTTCATGACCCCCAAACCAAGGCGTTATTGGCCAAGGCTTTATTTTGTCCTTTCGTCCTTTCTTCCCTCCTTCCTTTGTAATTCTTTAGGAAAACAATTGAGCAAATAATACACTCTTTTGTACTTCTTACATTATGCTGTTGCTGTTATTGTTTTTGCTGCTTAGGAAATATTAATCATTAATTATCTATTGGAGTCTTTATCTCCTTAAACATTTTAATTGCTTACACAACAGCCTTCAATTTTTTGATTCACCCTTTTCATATTCATGGTATTTTATTTATCAAAAAATAGTACTTTCAAGAATATGTATTATTTTACTGTCTATACTTTGTTGCTTTTTATAACATAGCCACCTGATACTTTTACTAGAAAGCAAAATAAGATTGGCTTTCCACAAGTATTCTAAGAGTAAACATCAACTCTTAGATACATGTAAAACAATATATAAGACACATATATATATACATATATAAAAGTAGGTACCATTTACATGCTTATATAAAAGAAAGCACCATTATGGTGTCTCTGAAAATCTGTAAAAACAAAGTATTTTGACATTTGTAATATTATATCTTGCTCCCTTTTTTCTTTCCTCTCATTCTTTTTTTTCTCATTGTCATGATGTAATATCTTTCTAAATACACAAATAGGAAACAAAGCAAACTCCCAAGGTGATTAATTAACATTTTGTGATTAAACATTGGCATGGTAGCAGGTTCAATTCTGTCTTCCACTAACTCAGAATATACCATATCAAGTTGAAGAAAGTGAGGAGAGTATTTGGGTTTGCTGCAGATTGTTGATGTTAAAACGTTCCAGAGACAGAATATTTAAAATACACTTCCATTTACTAATGCTTGTATAATTATGTCACTCATTTCTATGTCCATCTGGTTTTATTTTGATTTTCTTAACTTCAAACAGAAGTGCAAAGTGTAAAGTTGGTGGTCAGTTTATGATTCTGGTTTTCCTTATCACACTTTATTTTCAGTACCTTCTTTATCTACCTTTGGTTTCACTTTCCTTTACTTTCATTTTTAAAATACAGCTTATTCATTGCTCTTGGCTGCCCTCTCTTTGATCATTTTTCTTTCTGATTTCACTATCTTGCTTCTATATAAACTAAGAATTCAATGATAGTCATTTATTATGCATTCTCACAATTCTCACCTAGGAAAGTACATACGCAATTTTTCATAAACTTGAAGTTATAACAAAAAGTTTACATGGATATCTGATTCTCCAGTGTTTCAGAAATAGCTTCTGTTACTATTTTTCTTTGAACATCACCAAAGTCCACTAAAACCTAGCCACTCATTGACTTACTACTGTAATTTTTGTGTGGACAGGAAATCACACATTCTTTTATAGGCATTGGGTCCTGCTCCTTCTAAGGAATTAACTTTATACTACTGATTTCTCCATTATTTTTCTGACATTTTTCTTGAATCTTTCACATTTATTCATAATTTCAATTGCTGTTTAGTTATTTACTTTAAAGATACTTTATAATAAAAGACAAGTAAACACTGTTATTGATTTTCAACATATACAATATTTTGGAGTGGGGATTACATAATCAAATGAGACAAAATTAAAATATCCATAATAAATTCCTTTGTGTTCATTTTTCAGCCTTACCTACAAAGCTATTCTTAATATAAAAATCAGCAAAACTTGTACATCAACTTTAAACTATAAAGATATAAAAAGACCTTGAATATTCTATCAATGCATTAATAACACTGTGTGATGGTATGCTCACATTTTTTTGTGTGTGTGAAGAAAAAGAATTAAACTTTTCAAAAAGAAACTATATATTAATTCATGGCTATAAGCTCAAATAAGCTTAAATGGATGTCCAGAAACTTGTTAATATAATGTGACATTTTCAAATTTTACATAATTGACTAATTTGGTCTTTTTAAGCCAGGTTCTCATTATATAAAAAGAAAACAAAAGGAAAAGTTAGAAAATTCAATTTTTTGAACATAGTCTTTCATACTGTATTCACTAGGAATTATAGTAAAACATTAGGAAAGTACCTCAAAGTATGTTGCATACTTCTACAGTTACCTGTGTCAGTTGTACAAGCACTGTGTCATCTCTGTCTATAAAAGAGCAGATTTTCATTTCTGCTCCTAGCCCTAGTCACCTCACTTGCTGCATACATTCTCATTTGAAACATTACAATTTACCTTGAGAACAATTGTTCCTTTAGCAATCACGTTTTCACTGAGTGAAAATAGAATATAGCCATGAACATGGCAATGTGTGATGTGTTCACACATGTCAAACTCTATACTGTGTTCAGAGAGAAGGAAGGGAAACATTGATTGAAAGGAGGGAAACTGTAGTGATATAAATTCAAGATTCATCTTACTACTTCCTCACATACAACATTTCCTATTGCCTATTTGTTCCTCACAGTTGTTCAGAGATGTACTGTTTTAATTATATTTTTGAAAAAAAAACTTACTTTGAGCAAGTGGCTTAGTCAAGATAGTCTTAACTAATATGTTTCCTTTTTTGGTACACCAGGCAAATATGTATAAAATATCTGTGTGTGAAAGACAGAACAAAATTTGACAATTGAGGTCACACCAAGGGTGGGAGATTCAAAATAGTGTTATGCAAATTCAATTACTTATATATTTCTGACACTGTACAAATTTGAATGGGTTGAGCCGAAGGTTAGTAGTCCAGTGGTAAGAGCAGGGGTTTATCATGTGCAAGACCTTGGGTCTGGTCCTCAGCAACACCAAAAAGAAAGAGGAGAGGAGAGATGAAAACAATATCCATTTGTATTCAAGTAGTTAAGTTTGGTAAAAAATGTAAAATTTTTTAAGATGTAAAAATGTCAACTATTTCTAAGAAAACAATATTGTGTTTTATATATGTGTTGGCCAGCTTTACATTGCTGTGGACAAAATACCCAACAAGAAAAGGAGGAATATTTTATTTTGGGATCACAGTTTCAAAAGTTTAGTCCATGCATGGTTGGCCAACTTCATCACTTTGGGCCTGAGGTGATGCACAATACCATGAATGAGGCAGAAGAGCAGTAGCAAAGGAAAGTGGTTCACATCATGGTAGCAGCTTATAGTTACCACTCAGTAGTTTGAATGGTCCATTCAAACTAGCATGGACTCATTAAGTTGTGGCTCTCACAATATAATAATTTAACCTCTGAATATTCCTTTATTAATATGGGAGTATACCTCATCTCCAAGCTTTAATAATGTATGAGCGTAAGTCAATAAGAAATGTACAAATATTTTGTCTTAGCTTACTCATTTATTTACAAGTAAATGCTAAAAATAAAATGAATACATTCAAGGTTTGGATTAACATTAGAAAATAAAATAAATATTCAAATGTTTTCTAAACTTAAACACTATTGTTTTCCTAGGCATAATTTGGAATGCTAACATATAAAGAAAAACAAAGTGGTGATTTAAAGTAATGGATATTCTTCCTGATTGCTAATTGAAAGAAAAGTACAATTCAAATTGTATTCTTCAGTCTATGTAATATCACATAGCTTCAAATCATCATAAACAGACTTAAGTCCCATCAAATGTATACTGCAAATAAATCATCTAATTTTTATTTTATTTGTACTCATATTTTTATAGATCATATCGCTCAATGATAATATGTTTTTCTCTGGATTAAAGTATGTAATCATTAACACTTATGGTTCTCCTTCATAAAGAGGCAGACACCATACACTCTGATTGTGTGATATGTAATTTAATAGCTGGCACATTAGGAATTGTAATGCAAGGCTTATAATATAAATTTCAATTCTGTACTCTGTCAGTAACTAACAAATGCTGAATTATTTCCTTCCTTAGACATACACTATTTAAATCCATTTAAAGTGCTTAATGATGTATTAATAAACCATGATTTTCCAGCAGAGTTTCTCAACTCCTTTCAGTGGCGCCAGCTCTGTTGCTGCCAATCAAATTAGAAAGCTATGTTTTCTAAGTTAATAAAGGTTAATTGGACATATAAAGGGAAATTGAACATCAGAAATATCTATACTCACATTATTCTTTCCTAAAACTTAGTTATTAAATTTCAGCTTTTCAATTTTGCAGCTAAAATATCTTTAGTTCTCATTTGAACACAAAGTGCTATCTGCTTATAATTTCAGAAAACCCAGACATACCAGGCTTATTGCTTTCATCTTTGTTAACTTAAATTTTTGCCTTTGTTATTTCTTAGGGAAAAAATTTTATGTAGCATTTTTTGTGCTTTATAAACTTAACTGTAAATGTTATGCTTTCATCCATTCTTTATCTCAAAAACCTTGTTTACCATAAATATGTTAAAATTTATTTATACATAGATGGCATTTCTTCTAAATAGCTTTTATTTTTCCCTACTTTCTGATCTGTTAGAAAGTGTAAAATGTGGCCTGATTTTGATGGGTTCTATTGACTCGTACTCAATTCACATGTGGATCATATGTTTGAAATGTCTGAGTAGAACTGTATGGAAAAACTTACTAAGAAGGTATTGACTCTTGGCAGTCAAATAATTTTATAAATTTAAATTTATCTAATGAGAAAATAGGTAAGATGCTTGTTGAGGATTAAATATTCAAAGAAACTACAATAGATATATTAAACTGATTAATGATGGATAAATATAAGATATATATATAAGGCACAAATGACACATCTCACATTTTAGGGAAATATTAGGAAGCCAGAGATAACAAGAAAGTAATCTTCATAGTAACAAAAAAGTAAGAAAGCAGAGCCAGTATTGCTAGTCCAGCAGTTGATTTTGTTATGGTTTATATCTAGAAATATCCCCCGAAAGGCTCCTATGTTAGTCAATGCAGCAATGTTCAGAGGTGTAAAGACTGAATTGCAAGAGCTATAATGTCATTGTTGGATTAATCCATTTGATGGATTAGTAATTTCAATGAACAACTAGGTGGTGACTGTAAGCAAATGGACATGACAAGAGAAGGTAGTTAAGGGGAGGTGATCCCCCCTTGGGAACTACATCTACATCTTGTTCCTGGCACCTCCTCCTCCTGCTCCCCTTGTCCTTTTTCCCTTTCTCATTTTGCTTCCTGGCTGACATGTGCTGAGCAGCTTTCCTCTGTCACATTCTTCTGCTATGTTGTTTCTGTCTTGGATCCTGCTGAGCATAGATTAAACCTCTATGAGCCAAAATAATCCTACCCTCCTATATGTTGTTCTTGTCAGGTATTTTGGTCACAGCAACAAATAGACTAATACAACTTTCAATGGCTTTGGTATCCTAGAGTGAGATAATCCAGAGGACAAAACAGGTAGGAGGTCACCAGCTGTAGTCCTGGATCTTGCCAATCACACTCATGTTGATTTCTGATATTCCCAAAGAAGGCAGCCTAAGTGGAGTCTGTGCAAAAAACGAATAACAAAATTACCAGGAGAGAAACAATTTAGGAATTCAAGCAGTTTACATTGTGTCTAAACCCTAAACATAAATCTGCAATTACATTTTTTACCCCTTCTCAAAATTTCTATATTTTAAACTCAAAAATATGATTGAAAGTAGATAAAAATTATTATGACTACTGTAGTTATTAAACACATGGGAGAATCTCAGGTGAATCATTTCTGAAAAAAAATAATTTCAAACTCAATTTTCAAAGATTTTTCACAACTTTCAAGGAAAGCAGACTCACCATGGAATACCACTAAAAATAAGAGACAGATAAAATACCTTGAAGAAATGTCAGATAAACACCTAAAAACTGTACAATTGGGCTGAAATCAAACTCAGGTATTAAAATGATCACGTGTATAATATAAACATATTTTCAAAACAATGTAAGAAAGTATTGAAAGAATGACAAAAGAACATACTATCAAACCCGATGGGCCAGATTACTAAAAGAACAAAGTAGAAATTCTAAAGTTTTAAGAAAAAACATAGTTTCAAACTATTGAAAGGTAAGAACAAAAAAAGGAAAGAATTGTGTGAAGAAATAATAGTAGTTAACTCTTGTAGGTATAAATATATGAGGATATATTTTAAAGAGAATTATTAATTTATTTAACCTTCACAACCATCCTAACAGTTAGGTCTTAGTGATATTGTTATTTCAGAGATGATGTATTAAACATGGAGACTTCAAAGATGTACCTCAGTACCACAGGTAGTGAGTTGCAGAGCCAGAATTTAAATACAGAAATTTAGTTCCATAACCAATAGCTCACAACCACACTTCTTTACCTATATAAAAAATTTGAAAATTCCTATCTAATAGAACTTTCATAGAAGAGAAATAATTAATAAGCCATAAATAAAGTAAAAGATGCTTAATCTCAATAATAATCAGAGAAATGCAAATTGAAATACAAGATCCTAGGGGAAAAATCCCCTTCTATAAGAACAAATGAAAAACCTGACAATATGAAACGTTTTCAAGATCTAAAAGTAGCTGGGGCTCTCATATATTTCCTACAGGTATATAAATGTACATATCCACTTTAAAGAGAAAATCTTTAATATTTTTAAAATATTTTGTACCACAAAAGAGGTCAGAAATGTTTTAAATGACTTTTGTCATACTTACCTTGTTAAAATTTAAATGCCCTCTAAATAGATGATAAAGGATTCTGTCTTTCTAGAGGGAAGTAAAATGTTTATCTGTTTTTCTATTTAATATGCTTAGATAGTTTAAGTAAAATTGTTTTTGATTTGTTAAATATGATTAGATATACTCTTTGATATGCCTATTCCATTTTAAAGTAACTTTAGAAAGAAAGAAAAAGTATGTTGACGAATTTTTAGTATGAATTTTTTTATCACCCTATAGCTTCAAGTTTGGGAAGTTTTTAAGTACCTTGGGAGCATTTCTCTTATTCATAAAATAAATGGAGTTTTCTATATTTATTAATTCATAAATTATTATTGTAAGGATTAAGCATTTCTGCATTACAACCACTATGCTACATCACAGAGCGTAGAGATCTGAGCTTCCGCCTTTGTGGTAGAACAGCTGCTGTTTTAGTGCAGGAGTTGGTGAGGCCTCACAGTTCTAATTTTGTTTTCAGATGGCAGTCAGTTCAACTAATTTTCCTAGTAAAGACAAAGGGGAAATTTTGGCAGATACTTTGTGCTGAGCCCTTACCCTGGCAAACAGACATAGAAAGTTAAGATGGATAGATAAATGGAGATGACGTGAATGTAAAAGGAGTAAATAAGGAAAATTTCTGTTTGACACTATTGACATGAAATAGGACAATAATCATTCATAGGATATTTAATGTCATTGTGTTCTTTATCTCACAATAAAATAATGAGGCACTGGACTTGCAAGCATCATATATTTTCAATATATATTATAAATTTGCAAAGCTTTAATAGAAAGTACAAGCACACCACATCTATAGAAAATATTAATGTCAAATTTGAGTTGGTAGTTTATGAGAGTGAAGCAAAATTAAGTCCATGTCTAATATTTTTACTGCTGGACTTTGCAAGTCCTGTCTTATCTCCATTAGGAATGTACATCACTTTTAATATTTTAAGGAGAATATTAGAATTCATTTTAAGTGATAAATTTTGCTTTCTGTTGCAAATATTAAAATAAAAAAGCAGTTACCAATTTTCTAAAACTGAGCTCACAGATTTTGCACAACAGTATGTTGTAGGTAGAAGAAATCACTTCTCAGAGTACAAAATCAATATAATTGAAAAATAAATAGCTGTGGGTGTTGCTAAACATTTATTTGAAAATTCACTTGCTAGCTTTTGGTAAATTGATTTTTATATTTCATTTTCAAGGTTTAAAAGGGATGCTTTGCTTCACAGAAAAGTAGAAAAAAATTAAATCAAAACAGTTTCCCAAAGGCTTGGTGCAGATTTGAAAGAAACGGGTATACACACACACACACACACACAAACATGCATGCATGTATATATTTATTTTTCTGAAATTTAAATATTGAAGATATTGAAAATATTAAATTTAGGACTGACTTTTCTATTTTTTTCTTTCTCCATAATACCGTATGTGTTTCTGCTGTTATGGAAGCTAAAATGAACAAACATATTTTCCTTCAGTTTTGCCTCACAAGTGTCTACTGAGTTGACTGATGTTTGAGTTAATTGACAAGAGTTGCAATGTAAATGAAATGCAAATGAACCCCCTCCTGGACTCTTTTCTAAGTTCAATTGATGCCTATGCAAATATATAAACTTTGTAATTTTCCCAAACATTTAATTTTGTGGTTTGTGCAAAAATTTAGTATTATTAACAATGATCGAGTGGCCTGCCACACTATCTCTGACAAACATTTTTGCTTTAAACATATCATTATGGCTGATAAAATAAAAAGTTGCTAATGTTATGATGAAGAACTTAAGTCAAAGAAAATTTACTACTGTGCTAACAGGCCAGCCCAAACACACACTGTTTTAGTCAGTGTTTTCACTGCTGTGACTAAAGGACCCAACCAGTACAACTGTAGAGGATAAAATTTTTAATTAGGGGCTCAGGGTTGCAGGGATCTCAATCCATAGACAGCAGGCTCCATTCCTCCAGGCTCGAGGTGAGGCTGAACATCATGGCAGAAGAGTGTGGTAGAGGGAAGTGGCTCACATGATGATCAGTAAGCAGAGAGAGAAGAACTGACTGCAATTGCCAGATACAAATATATACCCCAAAGCCATGCCCCAATTACCCACTCCCTCCAGCCACACCCTACCACTTCAATTACCACTCAGTTAATCCTATCAGGGGATTGATTCACTGATTGTGTTAATACTCTTATAACTCAATTATTTCTCCTCTGAACCTTCTTGCACTGTCTCACATGTGAGTTTTTTGGGGACACCTCACATCCAAATTATAATACACATGCACACACACACACACACACACACACATTCTCATGACATCTAACATTTTCACTGAAAGGTATAATGCAATTAGTGGTAGCAATGATCATTGCCTGTGACTATTCATATGCAAACATTTATTTCATTTTATTTATTTATTTTGTGGTACTGGGGATTGAACCCAGGGCCTTTGCATGGGAGGCAAGCACTCTACCAACTGAGCTATATCCCCAGCCCGGCAAACATTTATTTTTAAGGTATGACTAGATTCAATATAACTTACTTACTAATATATTTTACCTGTCCAAGGTACTTTTAAAGTAACTTAATGAATATTCAGAACTCAAAATGTATTTCTCAGAGAATGCTATGAAGATGTCAATGACTACGTAAGGCCAAGGAAAGATTCTCCTAAATCATCTGAAGGTTTATAGAAACACACTGATAATACCATATCTGATAAAAGACAGATTAACAGAAGACAATTTATACAAATTTATTAGTGTAAATAAGCATGGGAGCCATACAGAATATGGAACACAAAAAAGTTGGGTGGTTGAGGCTTGACCACCCTGTTCAGAAGGCAGAAGGATGTGACGGATGTAAGCGATTTTAGAGAAGGTGTAAATGATTTTCTTGAAGGGACAGTCATTTTTGAATGATTCTCTGGGTAAGCTGAAGAACAGAAAGGACAAAGTTTGTGTCAAAGAATGTCCAGTTGTAGTGACATTTCTCAAGCTTCTTTCTGCCATGTGAATTTAATCACTTCTGGTTAATAGTTTCAGAGAGGAGGTTCAGGACAATTGCACTTCTTTGGGGAGAATTTTCTTCAGTCAAATAAATGAACTTCAGAAAGAGCAAGAACATTCTCTGTACTTGGGAGAGAAACAAGCACACATTAGTGTTATGTCCATAGCCCTGTTATGTCAAGGGAATGGGTAGGTTTCAGAGATGGTAAAGAAAGTGGAGACAGTGTGCAAGTCATAATTTATAAGAGAAAACTTAAAAGATATCAGTGACTGCTCCAAGAAAAGTTCAGTGGTGATAGACTGAACATATAGCATCTTCATTTCTGATGATGCTTTTTCATCAGTGGTTGCTGGAGGAGTAATATGCATCCTTTCCCAAGTGCCCTCAGTTCTGTACCAGTTGCCACTGAGAGAGGATTATATATGTTAAGCTTCAGAAGCAGTGACATGAGCAGTATTAGCTTCCTTAGTCTGCTTCTCTGACCAGGGTCCTAAGGAGCAACTCTCCTGGTATACATGGAAGAAAGTAGTTTTCTACAGAAAACTATAACTTGCACTGATTTCCAAGTGCATAAGAGAAAGCCACAGTCCTTCAAAATAATATGCATTTGTACACTGAGTCCACGTTTGCTCCCATTTTTTCCCATTTTTTCTTTTTGGGAAAAGAAAGAGAGCACACAGGGACATGTTGCTACACCATTTCCCTTTTCTTATGGATGGTACAATTAGAGATACCTTGATTCTGAATCTGTTCTCCATCTCAGCACATCAAAGTGCCACATTTTGAAGTGTCATTTTCAGAGCCCCAGCAATTGTATTGGTCCATAATCTTGTTTGAGCAGACTGTCACACATTATCATTCTAAACTGAGAAGCATTTTATGAAAAGAATTATAGGATCCCTCTTGTTTTCCATTTCCATCTTTTCAATTAAGTTTATTGAATAGTAATTTATATATCATAAAATACATCCGTTTTGGTGTAGAGTTCATTGAGTTTTAATAATATATGCATAATAAAATAGCCTGGCTCTGTTTGTTTAGATCCTTTTGTCTCAGAACCTCAGGAACCCTGAAAAGACCCTGAAAACACCTGATTGTTGAGAGTTCAGGAGGCAACCAGGAAGGTCCTAAGACCTCATAGATGGTTTTCTCTATAGATGGCAGAATTGAAATGAGAACCCTGGTTCTCTCCCCTGCCTTCATGGGTCTATCAATTTCTTGTCCATCTAGTTCATTTTGTTCATGTTAAAAGGACATGTGGAGTTCTAATACTGACTGACATAAATTGTATGTCTTATGGTAAGACATTTCACTACGCTAGGCCTAATTTTCTCCACTTAGATTCCCTTCAATAGATGAATGGATAAAGACACTGTGATATATATACACAATGGAATATAGTAATATTCCATTGAAAGAGAATAAAATTATGGCATTTGCAGGTAAATGGATGGAGTGGGAGAACATCATGCTAAGTGAAGTAAGCCGATCCCAAAAAAACCAAAGGCCGAATGTTCTCTCTGATAAGTGGATGCTGATCCATAATGTGGGAGAGGGCATGGGAAAAATGGAGAAACTTTGGTCAAAGGGGAGGGATGGGAGAGGAGGGGACATGGGGGCAGGACAGATGGTGGAATGCAATGGACAACAATGCTGTAGGTTCATGTATGACTGCACATATGGTGTGACTCTATATTGTGTACAATCAGAGAAACGAAAAGTTGTATTCCATTTGTGTACAATGAATCAAAATGCATTCTGCTGTCATTTATACCTAACTAGAATAAATAAATTAAGCCAAAAGATATTTTTAAAAAACAGCTAAAAAAAAAAACAGGGTTTAGACTAGATATTCCCCGTGAATTCTCTCATCCATGCTTGCTACCATCCTTTCTCTCCCCTGCTTCTCTGTATTTTCCCCTCTGGGAATACTTAGGGTCACTGGGGTGTATTTATGTGTGATTGCACAAGGGATTTAGACTCATGTAGCATGGACAGGGATATGATTCATACTATAGTGAGCCAGTGAACGACTCCTTCCTACTGACTTATTCTGCAAGTGCAGAGTCTCCCTTTTTTCTTCAGACCAACCGGCTTCCCCTTTGTCTACCTCATTATCAGTTGCCAACAATTTCACTGAATGGTGGGCTACATGATGGTTTTGATATAACAACAACTAGCATGGGAGGGCAGTCCAACATCAATTTAAGGATGTGATATCTGTAGCCATTTGGAGGGTAAAAATAGTGTTGTGATTACTGAACCAGAGGGATTTATGTTTTATAACTTAGGTACTTTATTTTGCATTTTTAAAATATTAAATACTTGTTTTTTTCTGAAAAAAATATATATACATGTATAAATGTCACCATAATAAAGTAATGAAGTAAAGGAATAAACCCTCAGTAAAGAAACTTCCTTTATACCACTTTGAAGTCAATTTCCCAACAAATCCTTGGCCTTAGCCAACCATTGATTACCAATATAAACAAGTTTTGCCTATAATAGAGTTTCATATACATGGAATAATACATATTTTAATCCATGGACTCTTTGATGTTGATTTTTTTTCACTAAGAATAGTGTTTTGAGATTCAACATTATTGCATTTATCAGTCAATTTCTCTTTTGATTGAATACTGTTTCAGATATTTTATTTTTCTAATTTTAGGCATTTCATTTACATCCTTAATTTATCTTATGATGTTTATATTTTTTAACTCATTTAGTAGCACTTCTAAAGTTCTTGGTTGATCATGCCATCATCACTGTTAATTTTTGAATCTGTTCTTATTAAATATATTTTCTCCCTATTTATTGGTGACAGTTTATTTTTCCATACTCGTTGTAATTTTCTATCAAATGATGGACATTGTGATTACATCATTGTTTAACCTTCAGATTATATTTTGTTCCTTTAAATAGCATTGCTTTTAAGTTAGAAAAATTATGATTGTAACAATTTTTTTTCTATTTGCCTCAACAAATGTTTTCAGTGAATAATGTGTACAGCTTCTGAAAATTTGTTTTTTTCTGTTATGTTTGATAACATGTATTAAAATGCAACTTTTGAGAAAAAAATAAAGTAAAAAAATAAAAAATAAAAATAAATAAATAAATAGTATTGCTTTTTTTCCTGATGAGCAGTTAATTTATTGCTAAAATGGCTTCTATTCTCGCAGTTTCATTTTAATCTTTATTTGGGCCCCTGTAAAGTAGACTTTACTCCAGGAACAGTTTGGATATACTGCAAAGATGGGTTGCTATATCTCAGGAATTCTCATGTTTGGACCTGAATGATTTTTTGTTGTTGTTGTCATAGGAGGCTATTCTGTGCGTAGTTTGATAGTTAGCAGAATGTCTATACTTTACCTGAGATGTCAGAAGTTCTCCTTTAATGGCAACAACTAAATTTATTTATAGCAATCCTGTATTAATCAGTTCTGTGTTGCTATAACCAAAAGACCTGACAAAAGCAACTTAGGAGGGAAAGTGATTTGGGCTCATGGTTTCAGAGGTTCAGTTCAGAGGTTCAGCCAGCTTCATTCTTTGGGTTTGAATGAGACAGAACCTCACGAGAGAAGGGCGTGGAGGAATAAAGCTGCTTAGCTCATGACAGACTGGAAGCAGAGAGAACAGGCAATGCACCGGGGACAAAATATAACCCCCAAAGTCATGCTCTTGTGACCTACTTTCTCTAGTTATACCCTACCTGCCTTCAGTTATCACCCAGTATAGTAGTCCTCCCAAATCATTGATTCATCAAATGGATTTCAAACTTGATTAGTTTAAATCTCTTATAATCAAACCATTTACCCTCTGCTCATTCCTGCATTTTTCTCACACATGAGCTTCAGGCAATACCTCACATCCTAATCATAATAAACCCCACAGGGAAATAGTATCCCCTAGTTAAAGAGCTCTCTACTCTGAGATCTCAACCAAATGCCTCATAGTTTTAGTAAGAACTCTGAGTGGTTAGAATTCAAATGTGTGAATCCTCCAGATTACTCACATTTCAGCGTCTTAGTAATTTTTCTCCCTTCTACAGCTAAACTTTGCACCCCTTGTGCAAATGTACAAACAAATGTACAGTTTAGGATGTGACCAAACATATGAACAGAACACAAACCTATTTCTGCAGTCCTTTTCTCAAGTATTACTTTCATTTCTCACACTATTCCAGAAATTTCTGCCACATCAATCATTCTAAATTCTAATTTCTATCTCTCCAAGTCAGTGTGATAGATGTGCCCTCTATGTGATCCCCTCCTGCCTGCAGGTAGAGAGCAAGGTGGTCACAGGGTTAACCTGTCTTGCTTGCCTTCTCAGAGGACCATAGTTCTGTACTTGTTGTTGTCCAATTTCTGGAACCCTTGTTTTACATCCTTTGTTCAGTAGCAGATACTCCTTCATACCCAGAGTGCAAAACTATATAAAAACTCATGATCACTGGGTATGCTTTGGACACAAGTCTACCCTCATCTTTACCAAAAAATAATGTGTTTTCCCAAACAAATTTGTGCTGGGCATATTTGTTATTATAACTTCAGCTTTTGAAACCAAACTAAATGTTTTAAGAAGTTTTGATACAGGCAAATGACAAAAAATATAAATCAAATTATAGTAAAAGTAATTGTCAAAGAATGTAAAAATGCAAAGAAATTAAATGGGCTTTACTTACATGTATCTTTCAGTTCTTACCCAGACTCAAAATATCCCATGTATGAATTCACAGTTCATTTTGTTAAAATATAGAGTGGCATTGCAGTTAGAGTTTTCAAATGAAAGTATTATTTCAACATTAATATATCTAAAAAATAAGTATGTATTTATTAATTTTAATTAAAATAATGTTAGTTTAAATATTCATAATTATTAATGAATGCCTCTTTTCATTAATCACCAAACTATTTGCCCTTATGATGTCAAGGGATGAGTTATGTTTCTTAGAATTAACTAATTTATCACACAACTAATAATTATTAAGTGCCTTCTGGGTACCTAGCAAAATACTAAGACATGAAGATTGAGTAATGAACACTATAAACAAAAATCCTCACCACTATCTGACTTATACTCTAGCTAGGCTAATAGTAAACAAGACAAGTAATTAAATTATGTACATGTAATCATTATATAAATAAACCAGAGACAGCCTCTGTGCATGGCCTCTAGGTTCTTAACATCTCTACAATAGGAGGGGACCTATTAATCTCAAAGTCCACTGGCACAAAACTCAAATTTTTATCTATTTCTTTTAAGATATTTCTTTGAAAAATAGGCCAAACAACATATTTTTAACTGTTTAAAGGCTGACTGCTTTTCATACGTAGAAAATTTCACCCATAACTCTTAGCTATTTATAAGATAGGGCCTTATAATATCTGAAGCAGCAAGAGAGCTCTGTGACTGGAGGCTCCCCGCAGGTGATGTTGAATGATATAACCTAGACTTGTCAGCCCTCTTTCTGACTGATCCTTTTACCTCCAGGGAGTTCCCTTGCCCTCTTTCTCTTCTGAATAGTGACCCCAGCTTCATTGCCTCTGGGCAGACTCCTGTTGTTGAGAACTTTTCTTTCAGTCAAATCTGTCCTAAACCTACCTCAATCAATCTTTCGTTGTTTTGCCTCTGATAATAACATCTTTTTCTCTGTTCTGCCCCAAATTCCTCAACATCTTCTCGCCAAAAAATAGATAATGAAAATTACAAGAATAAAAATTCAAGGGGGTAGAATATAAAATTGGCCCAGAGCGGTAAGCTTTTTAAACAGAGTAATCCTCATTAAGAAATTGACTACTGGGAAAGTTCATAAATGTGTGAATTAATCAAACATAATATTTATCTAAGTGTTGTCTGTCTTCTTCACCAAATTATAAGTTTCATTCTGCACAATTTGTTCAGTTTATATCCATTAATTTAAAAGCATCTAGTACAAAGTAGGTAATTAATACACATATGACTAGTCAACATATAAAACTTTAATAATCTAAAACTAGAACTTTCTCAAGTGACAAATCTATATGCTCTCTCAAAGTGCTGCCTGAAACAAAAATTATTACAATTAAGGAAATAGCAATTCAAAGGATAGAGTGAATTCTCTCTTGACCCTTGCTAAAAAGGATGAAAAAAATTTACACCATTCCACTCTGCCCTATAAACTTCAGCCCCTGGCAATGATTTGTAAATGTGGCTCAGTTGGTTCATTTGATATAAAGTGTAGAGGTGGGACAGATATTCAAATCTTCCCCCTTCGACTCACTAGCTGTAGACTTTAAGGATGAATCTGAATGTTTCTAAGGCTTCCATTCTTCATCCTTAAAACAGGATGATGATGGAGCATCCCTATATGATTTTCTTGAGATTAAAATGAGATAATTCATGCAAATCATTTTCTATAAGCTAAGAAACTCAGCAAATGTTCAATTAGCATTATCTAAAATTAATCAAACAATTAGGCTGGTTTTATTTCCGTGACAAACAATATGCTTGGTGTAGGCAACACATGGCTGATAATATTTGCACCCTCATGTAAAAGAACTAGACTATAATGAAGATACACATCAAAAATATAAATTCAGCCAAAATGTACTGAGTACTACAATGGTCATAATAATAACTGCTATGAGAACACAGAAATCAGAAAATTATGCTATGCAAACAGCTTCACATCTTTCCTGAAAGAACCTTTTAGTAAAGGAATGTATTTGTGGACTACATTCCTAAATATCATTCTTCTTATAAAGATTCCATGACCAGGAGATGAATTAAGCCACTCGGCAAGGCTTTATTGGAATGTGTGCTCTCGGACCAAATCCCCCGTCCATCAGAGCGTGTTGGGAGAAATGGCGCTGGGTCGTCCACGCACAGAGAATTTCAAGAAAACCCGGTCAGGAAGGGGAGGGCTCAGGGACAGGAAGAGAAGGCCAGAGTCCTTCTTGGATAGGTCAGGAAAACTCGCTGATTGACAGGAGGCGTGTCCACTAGTGACATCACATTGGGCTTGCAGCTCCGCTTCACAGCTGCTGACTGGTTTCCTTATTGGGCATCTTAGACCCTGACCAGAGCTAACGTCCCAGCCTTTTTGGTGATATAGGACAGCAGATTCTGTCTGGCTACTTCGTGCGGGATTAGGGGCATCGAGAGATGGGGGTGCGGCCAGGGCATTGGTCAGGCAGGGAGGCAGGGAGCCTCTGGTTGTCAGTCATGTTGCTTGAATGTAGAAACATCATCTGTGGGTAGGAACAGAAGCTTGGGAGAGATTACTGATTAGCAGAAAAAGAAGGGGGGCTGCCGAGAAATTTTGAGTTTGGTGGGAGTCCAGCGTGATGGGAGTTTAAGGCTGGTCTATTCTGTAATGAAATTTGTTTAAGTTTTTAAGTAGCGGTTACTGCATAATCAAGTCCTTTTGCCTTAGCCCAGAGGCAGTGAATAGGGGCCAAGGAGAGCCCTACTATTACCAATAGAAAGATGGCCCTTTTTTGCCCTAGAGAGGGAGGTGGTAATTCAGCCTTATTGTACAGTTAAGTAACAAGGCTGGAGAGGACAAGGCATGTAAACATAGTATTTAGTTTTTAATGTCACAGATGTCTATCTTTAAATTATTTTAAATGCCCAGGAACTGCTGTGTTCTTGGTTTTGCTAGGTGTTTAAGATGAAGCAAGTCAAATTGACCTTTGTTCTTACCGATTATCAAGAGTCACCTTTTGTTTTCCTGGGAGGCATCCTTGAGGAACTTGAAGGCAGCACATTTTGTTTTCCTGGGAGGCATCCTTGAGGAACTTGAAGGCAGCACGTTAGCTCTGCTAGTGCCATCTGCGTTAGGACAGGTCGAGGTCTGGCGAGGTCTGGTGCTGATGCGGCTTCCCCGGGAAGCCTGAGGGACAGTTACCCCTCTTTGGTGACCTTCCTCTTCATTATATGGCACTTGATTGGCTCTTTAATTCTCTAATGGTCTCAGAAATCTCCTTGATCAGGAGGTTCTGCCGCCCAGAGATGTAGAGCGCTTCAGAGAAGTTTCTTCACTCCTTGGATTCAGGTTGACTCAAAGGGCAAAAGCCAAATACTGTTTTTTTTGGCCCCATAATCTAATTTTAGTTTTTAAGTCTTGATCTTAAACACTCAGCAAGCCAATTTCACCAGTCTTAAAGTAAGGGTACTGGGCTTTAACTTCAAGGCCTATTTATCCTATAGGTGGTGGATTATTTATCTTAAAATAATCTGGGTTGCTTATTTTTGAAGTAGTACATCTGTAAAACATTAACAGGCAATAGTTAGAGTTTCAGGAAAATACAAAATAAAATTAACAGCAGCAAAACATTTAGTTTGTGTAACAGCTTTCTCAAAGTTTGGCTGAGTTATATATTATGTCCCTGTTTGAGGTCCTAATGATCTTTACAAGAAAATTAATCCTTTGAACATATCTTTAAATGAACAGGAGTCTCATCTATTTTGAAGCCATTGTAGTAAGCTGGGAGACAGAACTATCTCAGGTAAGACAGGGCTCCTTGTAAAATCTTAGCAGAATATTAAATAGATTAGGTCTTCATTTATTTAAAAGATCACTCTGATGTAAAAAATAATTTAAAGTCTTATCTTATTGATGATAGGTTCAGTTATAAAATATTAAATGATATGAATGGATATCATACAAGTTCAGTTTGGAGAACATCAGCTTGATAAAACATATTTTAAAGCTTCTATTTTAAAGACTTGTATACCTGGAAGATATGAACACATTTAATATAGGATCAGAATTACATTGATGTTATTACATTAAGTTTAGTTTTGAAAGAAAAATTTAGATGTTAACTTTTAAATTAGTCATAAACATAAACCTTAGAAATTTACCCTTCATTTAGATCCACATTCCCAAAATAATCCTTGTAAATTTTGAAGTTAGGCAAATTACTCTATTTCAATGATAAGAAATACCTTATGTTATTTATAGTACTTTAAATGAAACATTAAAAGCCTTTAGAGATTTATAAACCTTTGTGTTGAAAGAAAGGACAATTGAGTTTAACTTTTAGATTTAAATTAAGTAAGCTCATATTAGTCACATGGTGGCTGTCCTCTGAGGGAAGCAGGGAAGTTTCTGTAACACAGAAAATTATTAAGGTAAGTATCTTAGGAATTTACAACTGATAGAGTAATACAGAGAGGCAGAAGGCAAACAATGACTTATATAGCTTAGCATCTTAGATAAGAGGGAAACTCAAGTTGTAGCATGAGGGTGTGGCTTAGGTTTTAAGAAGCATAATGACCCAATCAAAGCCAAACATAGTCCAAGCAAGTAAAACAAAATAAACCTTTATGACCTCTTTTCTAACTGGCCCTCAATCCTAAGATAGAATTACGCTGGGCCAGAGAAGTACATTTATTTACCATTTATGAAAACATTAAAATGTTACCCTATGGAATTTAAAGGAATCAAAAGCAGTTGGTATTGGATCTAACAGTCAACATTCCATCCAACAAACACATTTGAGTACTCAATATCAGATCTGATTTGCTTATTTTCATTAAAAAACCAAGACATTAGACAAGCATATTTAACAGTAACATTTTTCCTTTGAAGAAATTTTTGACAATGAGATATATAATAGACATTTTTTAAAAATTTTAAAAAGATATTAGTTCTTTGATCACGTGGAAAAACTTGTGAGTTGAGTAATTCTAAAGAAATCTTTATTTTTGTTTACTGAATTCAAATTGAATCTTTTAAATCAGGTGAATTAAAGGTATTTGGACCCATTTTTTAATTTTAGTTTATGAGCGCTCGGTTTACATAAACACAAAATAGAGCATGCAGAAGGCCTTTTGAATTAAACGTAGGTATGTCTAGTCTCAGTAGAGTGTAAAAAATACTTTTATAGTTGGATAAAATATATCTGATCAGAAATCTTAATTTTAGCGTGCAGAGTCAAAATCAGGAACTTAAAAAATATATATAGAATTTAAAATCCTAGAATCCTGGAAAAAAGGATATAGCTGTTAATTATTTTAATAAACCAACAGGAGAAAAAAGGAGAGGGAGAGAGGAGGGAAGGAGAAAGAGAAACGTCAAGTTAATTTGAACATAAGTCCCTTTTGTTTTGTGCATTAACAATATCTATCTGGCAACAGAATTAAGAAATCAACCCATTTTTTGCAGTATGTTTTCTGCTTTTTGAGTCAATTCTCAATTGTCCCCAAGTCGGGGAAGCAGTCAAAGGCAAATTAGCAGTTGGAACTTCAGCTTTGGGGTGGTGGGGGAAAAGCTTTGTGAGTCTTGAAGGAGGGAGCTTACGTAGGTGTAAAGTAACCTCCTTTCCATTTTTTTTTTTTTAGCTAAGTAAGCCTGGGGGGGAAGGGCGAGGGCAGCGGCTGCAGGATGCGGTGGGAGCATAGAGCCGCGGGCCGGCTGCTGCCCATGCAGGTGGAGCAGGCTGCAAAGGCGCATTGGTGGTTATCGTGAGCTTTGGCGAGCGCAGCTTCCCCGGGATCCTGCTGGCGAAAAAGTGAGCAAGGGGCCCGACTCGGGGACCCTCTGCCACCGGCTGTCTTGAGCAGCAGGGCCCTGGCGGCGTGGTTGCATAAGGATGGAGATAGAGGAGTGAAGGGGAAAGGGATTTTTGTTAGCGAGAAGAACTTGAGAAGACAGAACAAGGAAAGGGAGGGGCGAGAGCACGCTTCCAACAAAGCCTCAGTGAAAGGAATTTCTGTCCATTTTCCCATCCGGTGACAAAAATTAGCCAAATCAGTGAGGATTTAAAAATCAAAAGTTCCTTGTGTCTTCTCGGCGGCCCGGGAAGTGGGCGGGGGCATAAGTCAGTGTTTCAAAGAATGCCTGTGCCCAGGGGAGAACGGGGTCAAGCAGAAGATTGAAGCTCCTTCGAATTTCCCGGGGCCCAGGCGGCAGTGGCGATTGGTTAACAATGGAGACTGGGAACGTCTTCCCAATCTTTGAGGCCTCCAGCGGACAGAGCGCCCATGCGCATGTGCAACTTACAGGATGGGCCTCTGGAGTGAACGGTGGGGGAGGGGCAAGCCAAGAAGCCAGAGGAAGTGGGGGCCTACCTCATTCTTGTTGGTCAGGGTGAGGAAGACAGGGTAGTGGCTCAGGAATTCTCTCAGTCTGAAGGGCTTGCGTTAACCCCGGTATGGGGAGGTTCAAAGCCCTCCCGGGTTTCAGCACCATTATGTAAAGATTACACGACCAGGAGAAGATGAATTAAGCCACTCTGCAAGGCGTTATTGAGATGCGTGCCCTTGGGCCAAATCCCTTGTCCATCAGAGCGTGTCGGGAGAAATGGCCCTGGATCGTCCGTGCACAGAGAATTTCAAGAAAAACCCGGTCAGGAAGGGGAGGGCTCAGGGACAGGAATAGAAGGCCAGAGTCCTTCTTGGATAGATCAGGAAAACTCGCTGATTGACAGGAGGTGTGTCCACTAGTGACCTCACATCGGGCTTGCAGCTCCGCTTCACAGCTGCTGACTGGTTTCCTTAATTGGGCATCTTAGACCCTGACCAGACCTAACACTTCTGTGTGCTAATAATTATTTACACATTGTCCACTTTTTAAACTGGCAATCATGTCAAAACGTTGACATTTGAATATTTACTATGTCAAGCAAATGACTCTTTGGAGTCATTCTTGATGTGTCTCCTTTGAAAAATCATGTGTATCTAGACATTTTTTTTCCCATTCATTCATGTTGTATTCATTTCATGTTCAGATTATGAACACTAGCTTCCCTCTACACCCTCTTCAGAGCAACCAGGCTATCATATGTAAATTACAGCAGCGACCTCCTGACTGAATTTCCTGATTCCATCTTATGTTCCTATAGTGGCTGTTATGCTGCCTGTACCACTCTTTCCCCATTTACCCACCAAACCTTACTCTGCACATCCACATCTGGAAAGCATGCACTTTATTATTGAAGTCCATTCCTTTTCCCACCTGGAGCATCCTGTATCTCCTCACCCTGTCCTTTATGTCATTGCACTTACCACTTCAATATGCCATATATTTTGCTAATGAGTGTGGGTGTTTACTGAATGAACGAGTGACTGAAACAAGGACTTAGCCCAGAAACTAGCCACAGTGGGGGAAAAAATGCTAGTATTAAAGGAAAATTTTTCAATACTGACACTTTTTAAAAAGTAATCTTTGTGGGGGGGGCGGGGGGGTGAGAGAGAACAGTATGGATTTGGAAACTGTTACTAAAACAAAACCTCCCAAGCAAATTTTCCATAATGCTGTTTTAGCAATATTGTTTTAATAATTTCACATGCATAAACAAAATCTACACCCACACACACATATAAAGGCTGGAACAATCCTCCATCCCTCTCAAAAAGCAAGTCTAATGTCAAATTATAAAATCTTTTTATTCAGAATAACACTTAAGATCTGCCTGAATTATTGAGAGCCCAGGAAAACAGACAGTCACTAGTTTTGTGAATAAATTTCATTAGACAAAACCACGTCCACTCATGTAAGACTGTTCATACTTTAGAGCAGAACTGAGTAGTTGCTACAGAGATCATATAAAAAATACAAATTTAAAATACTTGTCTTATGGCTACTTAAGAAAAAGTTTGTTGATCTTTGGTTGGATAAATTGGCAATAACAAAATAAGCTACGGAGCATCTTGTGTAAAATAATGAATAATAATGTAAGAAGCATTTTCCAGTTAATTCATTTACAAAAGGCATTCCTATGGGAATGTTAGCTACAACCAAATCTTTACTCCAAATCAAATCATGTTACCTTTGGTAAAATACAACACATATGCAATACAATTTATCAATAAAATTGCACAATTTCATAAGTTTTGACATATATATATATTTGTATAATTATGATATAAATAATTTCCATCATATATACACCAAAATTTCCTTATGGAAATTTTACTCAATTTTCCCTCCAATCTCTGATATCTAATGATTCAAAAGGTTTGTATCTTTTTCTTAACATCATACAAATGAAATCATTCAAATATATATTCTCTTGTGACTGGATTATTTGCCTTAGTATAAAGCTTTTGAGATTTACCTATGTGATTGCTGATACTAGTGGATACTAGTGGTTCTTGTTTATTGTACTTTACTACACAGTTATGTCACCATGGGCTTATGTATTTATCTGTGGATGATGTTTAACTTATTTCTAGTTTGGGTTAGTATTAATAAATACATGCTGAATAGTTGAATTAAATTATTTGTACAAATGCATGTTTTCCTTTTCCTGGGACCTAGGAATGAAACTGCTGGGAAATATGGTATATTTAATTTTTAAAAGAAACTGTTAAACTGTCTTTCAAAGTCTCTGTACCATTTTGTATTCCCAGATGCAATATATGAGTATACCAGTTGCATTGTATCCTTCAATCACCAGAACTGTCTTTTCAATTTTGACACTATTGTTAAGTTATATATAGGTGCTATGTTAAATTCACTATTTGCATTTTCCTAAGAACTAATGATGTCAATCATTGTAATTTCTACCTATTTATCTATTTGAAGAGACTGCCTGTTTAAATCTATTAGATCTTTAAAATTTAAATTGCTTCTCTTTATATTATTATATATATTTCAATGGTTTTGGATTTTTTGTTTTTTTTCTGAGGTCTTCATCTTTTTAATTTTTTAATTTGTTCTAATTAATTGTACATAACAGAAGAATACATTTATGCACTTTGATATATCATACATAAATGGAGTATAATTTATCATTTTTCTGATTGTGCATGTTGTAGACTCACATTGGTCATACAGCATTATATGTACATAAGGTAATGTTTGTTTCATTCTCCTAACCTTCTTACCCCTATACATATCTTCTTTTCACTCCCCTCTATCTAATCTAAAGTAACTGTATTTTTCCCTAACCACCCCACTCTTTTGTAAATTAGCATCTGCATATCAGAGAAAACATTCAACTTTTGGTTTTTTAGGATTGCTTGTTTCCTTTAGCATGATATTCTCCAGTTCCATCCATTTACCAGCAAATATCATAATTTCATTCTTCTTTAAGACTGAGTAATATTCATCATGCATATATATACATATCTATATGTATATATATTTCACATTTTTTCACCCATTCATCTGTTGAAGGGCACCTAGGTTGGTTCCATAGTTTAGCTGTTGTGAGTTCAGCTGCTATAAACATTGATGTGGCTGCATCACTGTTAATATGCTGATTTTAAGTCCTTTGGGTATAGATGGAGGAGTAGAATTGCTGGGTCATATGGTGGTTCCATTCCAAGTTTTCTGAGGAATCTCCATATCACTTTCCATAATGGTTGCAACAATTTGCAGTCCCACCAGCAATGTATGAGTGTATCTTTTTCCCCACTTCCTTGCCAACATGTATTGTTTGTATTCTTGCTGATTGCCATTCTGACTGGGGTGAGATGAAGTCTTACAGTAGTTTTGAATTACAGAGGCTCTGTATTTTGGAAAAAAAATATTAGCCAGTAGATTGTCTTTTGACTTTCTTAGTTACACTGGTTATAGAGAAAATATTTTTAATTATAGAAGTTTAATTGCCTGAATTTTCCTTTTTAACATATCTTTTGTGTCCAATTACATAAAGTATTGACTAAGTCCACTAAGATGTTTTTGAAAATTTTTTTGAAGATTTTACCTTCCTAGCACTTTTGTTTCAATATATTGTGCATTACAAGATGATGTATATAAGAAAAAGTATGTGTCAAGGTTCATTCTGTTGCCATGAATATTCGTATTACCAGCACCATTTTATGAAATGATTATCATTTCACCCCTTTGGTACTTATATTTAAAAATCAATTAGATTTTAATTTATTAATTAAAATCAAATAATCAATCAAATGAAAATATTTTTTTAGAATTTTTTTTATTTATTTGTTTTATTTAGGCTTACATGTTAACAGTGCAACTTGATTCATTGTACATAGATAGAGGATAACATATCAATTCTCTAGTTGTAAGTTGTATAGAATCACAACATATATGCAGTCATACATAAAGTTAGGGTTATTATGACCATCATATTCCACTACCTTTGCTGTCCCCATGACCCTTCCCCCCTTACACCCCTGTGAATAGAGATCCACCTTGTTCCTATATCCTTCCCCACGCTATGGATCAGCATCCACTTATCAGTGAGGACATTCAGCATTTGGTTTTCTGAGATTGGCTTACTTCACTTAGCATGATATTCTCCAACTCCATCCATTTACCTGCAAATGCCATAATTTTATTCTATCTTATTGCTGAGTAATATTCCATTGTGTATATATACCACAGTATCTTTATCCAGTCATCTATTGAAGGGCATCTTTGTTGGTTCCACAGTTCAGCTATTGTGAATTGAGCTGCTATAAACATTGAAGTGGCTGCAGCACTGTAGTACGCTGTTTTTAAGTCTTCTGGGTATAGACCAAGGAGTGGGATAGCAGGCTCAAATAGTGGTTCCATTCCAGGTTTTCTAAAGAATCTCCAAACTGTTTTCCAGATTGGTAATACCAATTTGCAGTTCCACCAGCAATGTGTGAGTGTGTCTTTCCCCCTGCAACCTCACCAACACTTATTGTTGTTTGTAGTCTTGATAATTGCCATTCTGACTGGCATATGGTGAAATCTCAGGGTAGTTTTGATTTGCATTTCTCTGATTGCTAAAGATGTTGAACATTTTTTCATATGTCTGTTGATGGATTGTATATCTTCTTCTGTGAAGTTTGTGTTCAGCTCTTTGGCCCATTTATTGATTGAGTTGTCAGTTTTTTTGGTGTTAAGTTTTTTGAGTTCTTTCTATATCCTTCAGATTAGTGCTCTATCAAATGTGTTTGTGGCGAAGATTTGTTCCCAGCATGTCGGCTCTCTGTTCACTTCATTGCTTATTTCTTTTGCTGAGAAGAAGCTTTTTAGTTTGAATCCATCCCATTTGTTGATTCTTGATTTTACTTCTTGTGCTATAGGAGTTTTGTTAAGGAAGTATGGTCCTAATCTGACATGGTGAAGATTTGGGCCTATTTTTTCTTCTATTAGGCGTTGGGTCTCTGGTCTGACTCCCAGGTCCTTGATCCACTTTGAGTTGAATTTTGTGCATGGTGAGAGATAGGGGTTTAGTTTCATTTTGCTGCATATGGATTTCCAGTTTTCCCAGCACCATTTGTTGAAGAGGCTATCTTTTCTCCAGTATACGTGTTTGGCTCCTTTATCTAGTATAAGGTAACTGTATGTAAGTGGGTTCATCTCTGTGTCTTCTACACAGAGAAGAAGGTCTACATGTCTATTTTGGTGCCAGTACCATGCCGTTTTTGTTACTATAGCTTTATAGTATAATCTGAGGTCAGGTATTGTGATGCCTCCTGCTTCACTATTCTTGCTAAGGATTGCTTTGGCTATTCTGGGTCTTATTCTTCCAAATGAATTTCATGATTGCCTTTTCTATTTCTATAAGGAATGACATTGGGATTTTAATTGGGATTGCATTGAATCTATATATCGCTTTGGGAAGTATGGCCATTTTAACAATATTGATTCTGCCTATCCAGGAGCATGGGTGATTATTCCATCTTCTAAGATCTTCTTCAATTTCTTTCTTCAGTGTCTTGTAGTTTGCATTGTAGAGGTCTTTCACCTTTTTTCTTAAATTGATTCCCAAGTTTTTTTTTTTTTTTTTTTTTTGAGGCTATTGTGAATGGGATAGTTTTCCTAATTTCTCTTTCAGAGGGTTTATCACTGATGTATAGAAATGCAATTGATTTGTTGGTGTTGATTTTATATCCTGTAACTTGGCTGAATTCATTTATTAGTTCTAAGTTTTCTGGTAGAATTTTTTGGATCGTCTAAGTATAGAATCATGTCATCTGCAAATAATGATAGTTTGAGTTCTTCTTTTCCAATTCATATCCCTTTAATTTCTTTCATCTGTCTAATTGCTCTGGCTAGTGTTTCAAGGACTATGTTGAATAGCAGTGGTGAGAGAGGGCATCCCTGTCTAGTTCCCATTTTCAGAGGGAATGATTCCAATTTTTGTCCGTTTAGGATAATGTTTGCCTTGAGTTTAGCATAGATAGCTTTTACAAAGTTGAGGTATGTTCCTTCTATCCCAAGTTTTTCTAGTGTTTTGAGCATAAAAGGGTGTTGTATTTTGTCAAATGCCTTCTCTGCATGGATTGATAAAATCATATGATTCTTATTTTTAAGTCTATTGATGTAATGTATTACATTAATTTATTTCCGTATGTTGAACCAACCTTGCATCCCTGGAATGAACCCCACTTGATCATGGTGCACTATTTTTTTGATATGTTTTTTATGTGATTTGCCAAAATTTTATTGACAATTTTTGCATCTAGGTTCACCAGGAATATGAAGTTTTCTTTGATGTGTCTCTGTCTGGTTTTGGAATCGGGGTGATAGTTACCTCATAGAATAAGTTTGGCAGGGTTCTCTCCTTTTCTATTTCATGAAATAGTTTGAGGAGAATTGGTATTAATTCTTCTTTGAAAGTTTTGTAGAACTCAGCTGGGAATCCATCTGGACCTGGGCTTTTCTTAGTTGGAAGGCTCTTGATGGCATCTTCTATTTCCTTGCTTGAAATTGATCTGTTTAAGTTGTGTATGTCCTCTTGGTTCAGTTTGAGTAGGTCATATGCCTCTAGACATTTTTCAGTGTCTTCAGAGTTTTCTATTTTACTGGAGTATAAATTTTCAAAATAGTTTCTAATTATCCTCTATTTCAGTAGTGTCTGTCGTGATATTTACTTTTTAATCTCGAATTTTAGTAATTTGGGTTTTTTCCCTCCTCCTTTTCGTTAGGGTGGCTAATGGTTTGTCAATCTTGCTTATTTTTTCAAAGAACAAGCTTTTTTTGTCAATTTTTTGAATTGTTTCTTTTGTTTCAATTTCATTGATTGCAGCCCTGATTTGGATTATTTCCTGTCTTCTACTTCTTTGGGTGTTAATTTGTTCTTCTTTTTCTAAGGCTTTGAGACGAAGAGTCGATTCATTTATTTGTTGACTTTTACTTCTTCTAATGTATGAGTTTAGTGCTATAAACTTTCCTCTTAGCACTACATTCATGGCATCCCAAAGATTTTGATATGTTGTATCAGAGTTTTCATTTGCCTCTAAGAATATTTTTTATCTCTTCCGTGATGCCTTCTTTTATCCATGCATCATTCAACAGCATATTATTTAGTTTCCAGGTGAAGGAATAGTTACTGCTTTTTAATCTGTCATTGATTTGTAATTTTATTCCATTGTGGTCAGATAGGATGCAGGGTAGAATCTCTATTTTTTTGTATTTGCTAAGACTGGCTTTGTGACATAACATGATCTATTTTGGAAAAGGATCCATGTGCAGCTGAGAAGAAAGTGTATTCACTCATTGATGGATGGAACACTCTATATATGTCTGTTAAGTCTAAATTATTGATAGTTTCATTGAGATCTATGATTTCTTTATTAAGTTTCTATTTGGAAGATCTATCCAATGGTGAAAGAGCTGTGTTAAAGTCTCCAAGTATTATTGTGTTGTGATCTATCTGATTCTTGTATTTGAGAAGGATTTGTTTGATATATGTAGAAGCTCCATTATTTCGGGCATAGATATTTATGATTGTTATGTCTTGTTGATGTATGATTCCCTTAAGAAGTATGAAATGACCTTCTTTATCTCTTTTCACCATCTTTGGTTTGAAGTCCACTTTATTTGATATGAGAATGGAAACTCCTGCTTGTTTACGGGGTCCATGTGAGTAATATGTTTTTTTCCACCCTTTCACTTTCAGTCTGTGGATGTCTTTTCCTGTGAGATCAGTCTCTTGAAGCCAGCATATTGTTGGGTCTTTTTTTTTAATCCAGTCTGTCAGTCTATGTCTTTTAATTGGTGCATTTAGGCCATTTACATTCAGGGTTATTATTGAAATATGATTTGTAATTCCAGTCATTTGGGTTTGTTTTTGGTTTTTACCTTGAGTTGTTTTCTCCCTTGAATGGTCTTTCCTCTAGTGTAGTTCGTCTCTTTGTAAATTTTCATTGTTGGTTATCATTTCCTCCTCATGGAATATTTTGCCAAGAATGCTGTGTAGTGCAGGCTTTCTTGCTGTAAATTCTTTTAACTTTTGTTTATCATGGAAGGTTTGTATTTCGTCATCAAATCTGAAGGTCAATTTTGCTGGATATAGGATTCGTGGTTGGCATCCATCGTCTTTTAGGGCTTGGAATATTTTATTCCATGATCTCCTGGCTTTTAGTGTCTGGGTTGAAAAATCTGCTGAGATATGAATTGGTCTCCCCTTATATGTAATCTGGTTCCTCTCTCTTGTGGCCTTTAAAATTCTATCCTTATTCTGTATGTTGGGCATTTTCCTTATAATGTGCCTTGGTGTAGATCTGTTGAAATTTTGTACGTTTGGAGTCCTGTAAGCCTCTTGCATTGGATTTTCCATTTCATTTTTCATACTTGGGAAATTTTCTGATATTATTTCATTGAAGAGATTGTGCATTCCTTAGGTTTGAAATTCTGCACCTTCTTCTATCCCAATAAATATTAGATTTGGTCTTTTGATGCTGTCCCATATTTCTTGTATATTCTGATCATGATTTTTTACCATCTTCACTGTATGGTCAAATTTATTTTCAAGATTGTATGTCTTGTCTTCATTATCTGAGGTTCTGTCTTCCAGGTGATCTAGTCTGCTGGTGATGCTTTCTATTGAGTTTTTTATTTGGTTAATTGTTTCCTTCATTTCAAGAATTTCTGATTGGTTTTTTTTTTTCATGATTTCTAGCTCTTTCTTAAAGTAATCTTTTGCTACTTGTAATTGCTCTCTTATCTCTTTGTTAGAATGATCATTGGTTGCCTTTATTTGCTCTCCTATTTCTTTGTTGGCTTGATAAATTTTTGCCTGTAATTGTTCATTTATGTCATTCTTTAGTTCACTGATCATTTTAATTATGTACATTCTGAATTTTTTCTCTGACATTTCATCAACTGTGCTGTCAATGGATTCCATTACAATGGTATCCAGGTTTATTTGGGGCACTTTCTTCCCTTGTTTTTTCATGTTGATTGTGTATCTTCCTTTCTTGATATACCAATCTGAGGTATTGTGGCTTCTATCCTATTATCTTGTATTGACACTCCAGATTACCTGTGTCTCACCTTGGAGCTACTTCTGTTCTCCCAGTGTCCCCAGATGGGTACTACTGTCACTAAAGTTGGTGGCGGAGGTAGTGGACGTACCTCTAGAGGGCAGTGGGAGTGGCTTTGGCTGGGCTCCTGAGGCGGCCCCTGGGGGCTACTTTGCCCCTCTCTTGCACTCCTGCTGGTGAACAGGAACTCTGGAGTGGAACTAGAGGCGGGCTCAGGTTTCACTTAGGCAGAGTCACAAGCTGGAGAGTCTGTGTGCAACCCTTACAGTGATTGTGAGCTCCCCTGGGGCTTGAGGATAGCAGGCTCTGGTCTGCCTTCAACTGGGCACCCTGGCATTCCCTAAGGGTGGTTTTGGGCCTTCTGTCTTGCCTGACCACAGGAACTCTGAAGGGGAACTGAGGTGACCCTGAGTGCACTAGGGTGTGGCATCTCCATGCTGGGGTCTCTAGAGGCCACTCTTACCCTGGGTGTGCCTTCCTCTATCGCTGGTAGCAATCAGACTCTGGTCAACCCTTAGTTGCACACCAGTGGAGTTTTCTGAGAGTGGATCTGGGCCCTCTGTAGCCCTGCCGGACCCTAGGAACTCTGGAGTGGAACTGGGGTGGACCCAGGCTGCCCTAGGACAGGGCTGCCTTGTGCTGATGTCCCTGGCATGACTCTTTCCCTGTATTTGGACTCCCCATTGGCTAGAGGTAGCAGACCCTGGTCTCCCTTTGGCTGGACAACCATGAAAGTTCCTGAGGGCGGGTCAGTGTCCTTTGGGGCTCCTGCCATCCACAGGAATTTTGGAGCGGAACTGGGGTGGGCCTAGGCTGCCCTTGGGCGGGGATGCCTCACCCTAGGGTCTCTGTGGGGACTCTTACCCTGAGTTTGGTCTCCCCTGTGGCTAGAGGTAATAGTCCCTGGTCTCCCTTTAGCTGGACACCCATGGAGGTGACTGAGAGTGTATCAGGACCCTCTGTGGCTCTTGCTGGTTCACAGGAAGTCTGGAGCAGAACTGAGGCAGGCCCAGGATGCCCTTGTGTGGGGCTGCCTCTGCTGGTGTCTCTGGAGTGATTCTTACCCTGAATTTGGGCTCCCCAGTGGCTAGAGGTAGCAATCTCTGGTCTCCCTTTGGCTGGAGGTTCCTGCGGGTGGATCAGGGCCCTCTGCAGCTCCTGCTGGTCCCCAAGAACTCTGGAGCAGAACTGGGGCAGGTCCAGGCTCAGAATAAAAATATTTTTGGCCTTTATATGTCTGTTTTCAATTACCATAACAAAACATCTGAGGAGGACTACTTACAAAGAAACTGCTTTTTTAAACTCACAGTTTTAAAGGCTAAAAGTTCAAACAGCATGGCACAACTTCTGAGGAGTGACTCTCCTTGGCTTCATCATCTTCCATTGTTTTCAATGGCAGGAGCACATACAGGAGCAAGTCAGATAGGAATTCAGAGAGGTACTGGATAAGAACAGGCTTTAGGCTTTTATAATAATCATTTTATGAGAAGTAACAGATCTCATGAGAAATATCTCAATCCTTTTTAACATAAGGTCCTCTCGATTGGCCCTGCCTCCTAAAGGTTCTGCCCCACAGAATCAATACATTGAAAAATATTTGAGGGACACTCAAATCATATAAAAATCATAGCAACCTTATATCCTGAAATATTACTAAACTTAATCATTTCTGATGGATAGTTTCTTGAATTAAATTCTTATGATTGCCTACTTCAAAATACCATGTCAATTATGAATATAGTTTTAGTCATTTATTTCTAATGTGTATATGTAATTGCATTTTCTTACCCTACTGCACTGGTTAAGATCTTTATTAAAAATAAAGAACTCTTGAGCAGATAAGCTTTTGTTTTTACCCAATCTTAAGGATAATGCATTAAGTCTTTTATTATGTTTGGTGCTACCTATAGGTTTCTTGTAGATCCTCTATTGATAATATTAAAGTAGTGCCCCTATATTCTTCACTGAACATTATTGTCATGAATATGTGATGAATTTGAACATATGTTTCATTTGCATCTATTGAGATAATTACATGAATTTCTTATAAATCTTAAAGTTATTTATATTGAAAGATTTCCAAAAGTTAAACCTAACCTTAAAGTTGAATTTTCAGGATAAAACTCACTTCTGATGATTGATAACAAAATAGATATTGCTAGATTTGATTTGATAGAATTCAATTAATTTTTAAAAGCAAATCTATGTGAGTTATTAATCTGTGTATTTTTCTTAATATCTTTGTCTTATTTGTGTTTCAGAGTAGTGGTGGTCCATCATAAGGATTTGGACTGACTGTCTTTGATATGCTTTTAGTGAAGATTTATTAGTATTTTCATAATTTATTCTTAATATTTGTTATAATTCACCAGTAAAGTCATCTGATCTTGAAGTTTTAATTGACTTTTTACTGTGAATTTTCTTTGTAGATATAAAACTGTTAATGCTACCTTCTGTTTACTTAGCATATTTTTGTTTCTTTTGTTAACAAAATTTTTCTACTTCATACAGACTGTTAAATTTATTGAAAGAAATGTTTATGATACTTATTTTTTATCCTTTTAATAATTATAGTATATTGGTAATAATATCATTCCAAATGTCACCAAATTACTCTCATACTATATATTTTATCTCATTTTTCTCAGGATAATTTTCTGCCTTGGCAAGCATCAATAGATACCTTTTTATATTAACTTTCATTCTCATTGATATTTCTCTTTTGTTTTCTGTGTTCTCTTTTATTGATTTCTTTGTATTTATTATTTTCTTCATATTGTTTTACTTGGGTTTGTTTGGTCTGCTTTGTCTTTTTTTATGGTAAAGATTAAGATTATTGGTATGAAAGCCTTCCATTTTGTCCCATAACTAATGCTGCAGATTTCTCTAGCACCACTTTGACTTCACCTAACAAATATAGAAAATTTACTTTTAAATGTTTGTTATGCAAGTAACATTTTTTACTTTCTTTTATAATTTCTTCTCTAACCCATGCCTCATTTGAAAGCCTTTTAAAAATACATTTACAAATATTTGGGTGGACATCCTAGATATTTCTCTATTATTTACATATAATTTGTATTTATTGGGGCTCAAAACACTTTTTGTCTGATTTCTCATATCCTATATTTATTGAAATTTTTTTCATGGTTTCCACTTATTAATTGTCCATATGCTCTCATAAAGAATGTCTTTTGCTATAGTCTATAAATATCAATTAGATCCAGTCATTTGCTCATATTATACATGTACTTCATATTTTTCTAATTTTTGTGCCATTTGTTATACACACCATCAAGTGATAGTTCTAACATTTCCAACTACAATTGCAGATTTCTTTTCCTCTTTTTATTCTGTCAGTTTTGTTGTTATGTGCATACACGTTTATGGTTGTTATGTTCTTTTGATAAATTGACCATTTTATCAATAATCTATTTTTCTGCAGCATTTATTCTTTTTAAAAAACAAATTTGGGAATATTAATATATCCAGTCTGGTTTCATTTTGAAAACGTTTTGCATGATATTTCTTTAGGTATTTTTATAAACTATGAACCTACCTATATTTTCATATTTTAAGTATGTTTCTTTTAAATAGCATACTGTTAGGTGTTGCTTTTTATGCAATCTAGCAATCTCTATCTTTAAGTGTTTAGAACATTTAAATTTCATATTATTATCCATTTGTTTGGATTTAAATCTACTCTTTTGTGATTTGTTTTCTATTTATATCAATAGTTCTTTGTTTCTTTTTTTCTTATTTTCCTGTGTCTTTCATATTAAGGAAATTTAAGAATTTATTTTCATCTTCAAAATTTCTTTAAGTATACCTCATTGTTCCTTTTAATACATGGTTGCTTTAGGATTTAAAATATACATTTTTAACTTCTAATAGTCAAATACTATTATAACACTTTGCATACAACATAAACCCTTACAATATATTTACATTTCCTTCTCTCACATCTGTTATTGATATTGGGCAATTTAAAATTATATATTTTTCATTTATTTTTAAAATGTGCAATATCTTTTCTTTAAAATTTATATTTTTAAAAAGGTTATTTTTAAATAAGACAAATATCTCATATTTACCCATATATTTATTTTTTCTTGTCCTTTTCACTTGTTCATGTAGATTTAAATTTCCATCTGTTACACTTTTCTTTCTGCCTACAGGACTTCATTAAAAATTGTTATGTTGCTCCAATGCTTCTCATTAATTATCTAAGCTTTTGTTTGAGAAAAAAAATCCAACTTATTTCTAGTTGAATTTTGAAAAATATATTTGCCATTTAACTTTTTTTCCTATTTCAGTGTTTTAAAGTTGTCTCTTGTCATCTTGTTTTCATAGTTCTACCAAGATGTCAACTATCATTGTTTTTCCTGTCTATATCAACTATCTTGCTTTCTCTGACTTCTTTTAAGATGTTTTGATATCATAGTATTACAATATCTTATCATGATACACCTTTCTGCTTACATTGTAAGTAGAGCTTAATGAAAAATTCTGGTGGGAGCTCAGAAGAGCAGATGCTGATAAGAATCTGGAAAGTAGAGACTGGGCTCATGAAATTTCAGAGGAGAAGGAAAAGTCAATCAGAAATTGGACTGGAGGCCATTCATATTACATTCTAGCAAAGAAATTGTGTACATTTAAAGGGGATGTACCAGTTAATCTGGCAGAGTAAATTTTAAGACAGTACCACAATCATGGTGGCATGGATATTGCTGGATGCTTTTAGCCATGTTTACTGTGATACTCAGGAGAAGAGAGTAGAGTGGAAAGATTTTAAAAACTTGAAGTTTAGCCAGTAAAGTGCAAATAAAACTGGAGCTAAGGAATGTGGGTTTGCTAATGGTATTATAGCCATTAAAGAAATTCTAAGTGTTTTGCAAATATATCATAGGAAAGATGGCTTGGGGGTATCTCAGGGAATGGCAAGACCATACCCATCTTAGATTCAACAAGTAAAAATTCTCTTGAGAAGAGAACTTATGGGTACCCTGCTTGCACATGCAGGCCCAGGAAGGTTTTTCAACATGCTCAGCCACTCAGTCACTCAGAATCTGCTGCAGTCATTGTGCCAGGAGACTTGGCCACTGCTTATGATGGTGGCAGACTTTGACATCAACCATGTGATGCCAGTTCTTCAGGATAGGGGAACATGAGGTTTCCACCAAGATTTCAAAGGAAGACCTGAGAGGCCAGGAAAAGTATATCAGTATATCTGAGCTCTTCACATCACTCTTTCATGAGAAGAAATCATAAGCTCCACTGAAGACCTGTGAGATTAAGAGATGCCAGTACCCAGTAGTGTAGAACGTGTACTGAGGAAAGCCCAAGGAATGGAGCAGAAACAAGTTAAGAGAGAGACAATGTGGCAACCAACTAGACCATAGGGGAGGAGATATACAAGCCTTTTGGAGAGAACATTAAGATGCCACCAGGAGTGAAAACAGCTGACTAAAACATTGGATGGCCACCAAAGTTCCTGTGTGAGACAATGCAAGAATTGTTTGGAGACAGAATGGTTGGCTTTTGAGAGTTGTAACATAGTAAGTGGATTATCCCACTGACATGAATTAACTGGGTAGTAACTCTAGGCAAGTAGGATGTGGTTGGAGGAGGAAGGTCACAGGGGCATGATTTGGGGGGTTATATTTTGTCCCTCATGAGAAGAGCTCTCTCTGCTTCATGGTTGCCACATCTTGACTTGCTTGCCTCCACCATGCCATTCTGTCTCATCTCGGGCCTAGATATATAGAACTGGCCAACTGTGAACTAAGATTTCTGAAACTGTTAGTACCAAAAAACTTTTCTCCTCTACCTTGTTCTTGTCAAGTCTTTTGCTCAAAGTGACCAAAAAACTGACTAAAATAGCTCTTTCTCTCTCTTTTTAATCTTGTTACTTTATGATGGTATTTGTATGATCTTAGTAGCTTGTACAGGTATATGTAAAAATCAGTACTAGGCCAAAACTCCAAGGAACCACTGTGGAACACCAAGTTCTCTCCGGGTATATCTATGTGTTCAGTCCTCAGAAGATTTTAGCCATATCATCTCAAAGTGGATCCTGCCTCTCAACAGCACAAAACCACAAGATTTAACTATCTGCAAACCACTATTTCATGTTGTTCGCATTTCTCTAATTGGTATTTAATCATGGGGAAAGTGAAAACCTCCCAATATATTGAGATATAATTCTAATGATAGTGCATGAAATTGTGCTAGCCTGAGAATAACATGGTGTCATGTATTTAAATATCTGATTTCTTCCCTAATTTATACAAGGAACTCAATATATATTAATTTCTTTATTACTTCTATAAGCCCATGTTATTTCATGTTATATTTTTTGAAGGTCAAATAATATATTGTATGACATGATGTCTTCTTGGATAAGTACTATATTAGTGGAAGTGCTAACCAATGATATTTGCCCTTAATATTCTTAAAATCATTGGGCCCATGAGACAAATCTACTTCATCATGGATATATATATATATATATATATATATATATATATATATATATATACACACACACATATATATAAATTGCTATATATATGTATATATATATAAAATATATAAAATTTGGTACCAATCCCTGGTACCAAAGGTAAAAACAATTTATATATATGTGTGTATATATATATATATACACACATATATATAAATTTATATATGTATATATATAAAATATATAAAATTTATATAT
>PVHX01010393.1:0-33918 GCA_004024805.1 Geosciurus inauris
AACTTGAGATTTTCCTTTCTTTTAATGTTCTTCTCTAGTATTTTCTGATGTTTATCCCAATCTCATTACAATAATTTAGAGTATTCTCATTTTTTTCTAATCTCTGAAAGACTTTGTGTAATACCTGTGCTATTTCACCTTAGAATATTATGTATAATTCACCAGGATGACCTTTGGAAACAAAAGTTTTCTTTGTAAGAAAGATTTTAAGCAAAATTCCAATTTTAAACAAATAAAGGAAAATATATAATTTACATTTTTTCATGTCACTTTGGGAAGCTGGGTTTTGTCTCAGAATTTTATTTCATCTACATTATCAAATTTATTGGTATAAAGTTGTTTATAACATTCTCTGTGATCTTTTCAATGGCTTCAGAATTTGCAGTTATGTTCTACTTTTTCATTCCTGATAGTGACCCAATAAGTCCTGTGTCCTGGGCCAGTTGCCCCCAGTCAAGGCAAGTAAGAAAGACAGTTGGTCCATTTATATGCCCAGAAATAGAGCTAGGCATCAGGGAGCACAGATAGTGTTTAGCTCATTCCATTTCTAAGGCCCAAGATTTGTTAGAAAGAGAAGTCAGGATTCAAATGCATGAACCATGCATAAAGCAAAAGCATAGCCTCTCAGGAGGGTCAACAGCTCTCCTAGTTGAACCTGACCCCTGGCCTTCCACCCTGCTCAGAAAAAAGCACCATGTGCTGGTTGGCCCAACGCCCCATAGCCTCACCCTGGCCCAGACAGGAGCGGGCTGCTGGACCCTAACACATCATGGCTTTCAGAATAGAGAGTTCTTAGGATGTGTTACAGCTTTCTTTATCTTGTTCCAAAAGGAACAATTTTCCCTAGTAAAGTTTTGCACTGAACAAGTCACTGTTAAACTTATTATAAGAAAATTACCCCTGGTAATGATCTAAACTTTTAAAAATCCATTTCCATTTCTGAAATGAGAGCTCAATTTCTCCCACAGTTTATTTGTTTCATGGCACAGATTGGAAATAGTATCAATTTTCTGCCAACATATTAAAACATATTTTTATTAGCTGGTAATTGCAGTGAGACTTAGAATTCAGGAAACAAAATGTTTCTGGAGACTTGAAAAATATATATTTCTGATTTAGTTAATAAAAACTGTAACTGTATAGTTACTGTAGTTTCTTGTGTTCATATATTCCTGGTACAGCAATGAACCATGGGAGTTTTCTCAACCTCTTCCCAACACTTTAATATGGAAAAGCTCAAGGACATAGGTAACTTGAACAGCACACATTAGTTTCACTGTAAGTGCACTAACTTTGGCACTCTTTCATAAATAAAGCAGATAGCATAGGATAACACCGGTTTATAGAAGTTTAATTAGAACATCTCAACCTGAGATACACATCAGAAAATTTGAAAGTGCCTGGACTTTGGAGTTAGACAAACCAGATCCAAACACCGGTCTCACAAATATGTGACTCTGGGAAATCTCAGTCTTACTGGGCATAAGTTATTTTATCTATAGTTAGAAGACTGAAATCTAACTTGAAAAATTCCTATGAGAATTAACTGTGAAAAATGTAAGGTGAATGCCTAGCACAGTTCCTGGAACACATGTGGCACCCCATGGAGAAACTGGAGAGCACTTTGACCAAGCAATGAAAATTAATATCACCACTGAGGAACAGATGGATGCCATATGCCAGAATGCCATAATAAAAGATGGAATGCCCTGAGAAGGACACAACCTTGCTTCTTTAGCATTCTGGCCTTAGATGAATAACCTAAATTTAGCCATGAAGAAACATCAACAAATCCAAAATAAGGAACATTCTGTTTAAATAAGTAGGAGGAAGGGAGAGATTGTATTCTTCAAAAATGCCGAAGTTGTAAAAGACAAGGAAAGGCTATGGAAATGTTCCAGACTAAAGGAGACTACCTGTGTGCAACATGTTAGAGCGACATCTTCTGGCAAAGTTTAATATTGCAGTCCAGTTCTACTATACACATTGTAAATGCCTGCACAAAAGGGAGGTTACTTCCTGGGCCAGGAAACATGGTTCCACAGATACTTATGGAAGGAGGGCAAAAAGTAAGCACAGGAGCTCTGAGATTCTGCACACTTTCAAACAGAGCAATTCCATCTTCAATGTGGCTTAGCCTAGAAGCTGTGCTAATGAGTCCTTGACAATTCATCGTCAAGTACAAGTAGACAGGAAAACTATCAAGAGTGAGCAAAAGTGTTGAAAACCAAGTTTTTGATGAATCATATCATTACTTGTTCATTTTGAAAAATGTGTTGGTAAGTGTTTAATAAATTAATGCTATAAAGGAATGCTTAAACCACACGAGTGAAAATTGGCATCAGGAACTTCAGTAACATCCACTCAGCACTATGCATGGTGTAGTCTGCACATAATACAACAGTAACATTTTGTAAATTCCTTTCACAACACACCCTCAAAAGACTATTGCATATGGATTATGTCATACAGATATAGCGATAATATTATCTTAATATATAAAAAAAATGAAAGAAACATGTTTTCATCAAGAGACAATGAGGAGCTGAGTGCAGTGGCGCATGCCCGTAATCCCAACACTTTGGGAAGCTGAGACACGAGGATCACGAGTTCAAAGCCAGCCTCAGCAATGGCGAGGCGCTAAGCAACTCTGTGAGACCCTGTCTCTAAATAAAACACAAAATAGGGCTGGGGATGTGGCTCAGTGGTTGAGTGTCCCTGAGTTCAATCCCTGTTACCAGAAAAAGAATTAGTGTAATAAAACTTGAAAGAAAAAATTTTTAAAAAAGAGGAAGCAATAACAAATCCAATAACAATGCCCAATTTTTAACAAAAATATAATCCTAAGATGTGCAAATAAACAGGAAAGTATAGCCCACCACTTTGCTTGAAGAAAGTTGATTTTTAACAAAGAAGTTGACATTCTCAGATAATCAAAAGATGAGGGAGGTGTTTCAAGTTAGATCTGCCCTACAACAAATTCTAAAGGTAATCCTTCAGGTTAAAATAGAAACACACTATATGGTAATTTGAAGTCACACAAAAGAAATAAAGATTGATAAACATATGAACATTGGTAAAAATAAAAGTCAATGCTACATTTTTTATTCGTAATACAGTTTTTTAAATTTCCTATATGATGTAAAAGATACATGCATACAAAGTTAAAACCTATGTAAATGGGACCCAAAATGTACGAAGACATAATCCGTGATGCCAAGTTAAAACTGGGATGAAGCTATATAGGAACAGAATTTGTGTGTATTAGTGAAGTTGAATGGGTATCAATTTATAACTAGAGGGTTATACATTTATATACTTGTAATCTTTATGTTAACTATTAAGAAAATTGTTTTAAAAATATACAAAATTTAAAGATAAGGAAATTAAGAAGGCTCACTACCATAATAATAATAATAATAACAACAACAACAATTAAAAAGAAAGGCAGTAATGGAGGAAATGAGGAATGAAAGAGGTAAGACAGAAAAAAATAGAAAAACTGCAGAAGTAGTTCTTTTTATTGATAAATGAAATGTAAAAAGTGTTTTAACTCTCCAATAGAAAGGTAAATATTGGCAAAACAGCTTTTTTAAAATATGAACTAATCATGTTGTCTGTGAGAATCTATAAAGTGAAAGGATGGAAAAGATTACATAGAAATAGCAACTAGAGGGCTAGGGTTGTGGCTCAGTGGTAGGGAGCTTGCCTTGCATGCGTGAGGCACTGGGTTCCATCCTCAGCACCACATAAAAAAATAAAGATATTCATGTCCATCTACAACTAAGAAAAAAAATTTTTTTAAAAAGAAATAGCAACTAGAGTCGGCTGGGGTAGAGAAATGAAAATCAAACAATAGACTTTAAGTCAAAAACTATTACAAGAGCTGTTACAAATAAGGACATTATATTTTTATAATAATATGACTTTATCAGAACATACAATGATTATATTCACACTAAGCAACAGAGTCTCAAAATATGTAAAGCAAAGAGTGACAAAATTCCAGGGAGAAATAGTTGGAGATTTCAACACGTGACTCTCAACAAAGAATAGAACATATAGACAAAAGAGCAATAAGAAAACAGAGGACTTACATAACATCATAAAATAAATGATGTAAGAGGAATAAATAGAACACTCCAACCAAACACGGAAAAATCTACATTTTTGTCAAATGCACAAGGAACATTCTCGAGATAGGTCATATTTTAGACCACAAAACAAGTCTCAATAAATTTAAAAAATTAAAATCATATGAAGTATCTTCTTTAACCATGATAAAATAAGCTAAAAATCGACATTGCAAGGAAACTGGAATATGTGCAAATTTTCAAATTTAAGCAACTAATGGGTCAATATGAAATTACAAAGAAACTAGAAAATATCTTTACATTTTTTTAAAAAGCCAACAAACCAGAAATTATGGTTTGCATCAAAAGTAGTAATTAAGAGGAAAGGCATAGCTATAAATGCCTACGCTAAAAAAGAAGAAAGATTGCCTGATGCGATGGTGCACGCCTATAATCCCAGCACTTTGGGAGGCTGAGACAGAAGAATTGCAAGTTCAAAGCCAGCCTCAGCAACTGCGAGGCACTAAGCAATTAAGAAACTAGGAAAAAAGAAGAGTAAACTAAACACAAAGCTAGTAGAAGAAAGGAAATAATGAAGATTAGATCAGAGATTTATAAAATAAAAAATAGAAAAACAACACGGAGAATTACAAATCCAAAACTTGGTTCTTTGAAATGGTGAACACATTTAGCAAACATTCAGCTAGACTGACAAAGAAAAAGAATATGTACAAAATCTAAAATCAGAAATGAAAGTGGGACTATTACTGCTGACCTTACAAAAATTAAAGGGAATATGACAATAATATGAATAATTTTGCACCAACAAATTAGATAAACTAGATGAAATGGAAAAATTCTGGGAAACACAAATTACCAATACTATCTTAGTCTGCTAGGGCTGACATAGCAAATTACTACTACATACTTTAAACGAATGGTTTAAACGACAGAAATTTATTTCCTCACAGTTCTGGAGGCTGAACGTCCAAGAGCAAGATATGGGCCAGTTTAGTTTCTCTGAAGCTTCTCTTCCTAGTGTGAAGATGAATTTATTTATTTGTTTGTTTATTTTATTATCCTTGAGTGGTCTTTTCTCTGTGCATACTCACCTCTTACTCAGCTACGCCTCCTGGAGATAAGGGTCCAGATGGCCGGCTGTCCACTGGCTGTTCATTTTCATAGGCTGGTGGTAGGAGAAGTGGAGATGGGAAGCAAGGATGCTGTTAGGTTCAGATATATCCTTACTTAAATAAACAGGCACCCAGGCTGGGGATCCAGGCTTGTGGGACCTTTCATCCTCCCAGACCCCCAGAACATCTCTGTGTACCTGAGTTTCCAAACCCCACTTAAGGACCTCAGAGGTGTCCAACACATCTCCCTGTGTTCAGGAACTTAAACATCTTTGTGTGAATAACCTTAGAGCCCTGTCAAAGGACTATGGGGGGGGGTGTCAAATGAAGCAGGCTTTGGGGCAGGCATGCAGGCGACTCCTCCTGTATGGCCCCAACCTACCTATTCCTTATGACACCACTGAGATATAGCAACAGTCACCAAACATTTGACAGGTATGGGAACAAACACAATGCAAGTCTGTCTGAGGTTACAGAGCTAGTGGATGGTAGGGTTGGAATTCCAAGCATAGATTCTTGACTTTTATGCTTGTGCTGACCCCAGGTGAGAGCCCACATTTACCTTCCCATACATCCCACCTGATAGTATATCCAATGTTTTCTGTTGGAGGCACAGAAACAGACACCCTCATGAAGCTGAGCAGGGGACACTGGGGGCAAAATAACACAGAAGATTCCAGGCAGAAGGTGGCTGCTGGCAGGACATAGGTGGGTGGCATGAGCACCAAGACTAATGAGGAAAGTTCCAGAAATTGCCAGAAAAGCATCTAGGGATAAAGGAAAGGCAGAGCTGCTGTGATGGGGCTATGAGCTGCTTCTTTGCCTCACGGTATACAAGTAGGATGAACAAGGCCCTCGTTATTCCAGAGGACTATTAGATAGAGCTGCTGTTGTCCAGGGCTGAAGTAGGAGAAATGAGTTTTTCTCTGTAATCATGTACCCTTAAGGACAAGAGTGCCTTCTGAGAAATGTTATTAAGTGACTTCATTATTGTCAGAACATTATAAAGTGGTGATTTAGTCCACTTTTTGCACTGCTGTGACCAAAAGACTTGACAAGAACAACTTAGAGAAAGAAAAGTTTATTTTGTTCAGTCAAGGAGGTTCAGTCCATGGTTGGTCAACTCCGTAGTTCTAGGACTAAGGTGAGGCAGAACATCATAGCAGAAGAGTGTGGTAAGGAAAGTAGCTCAAGACATGATGGCAAGAAGCGGGGGGGGGGGGGGGGGTCAAGGTGCCAGGGACAAAATGTACACCCCAAAGGCATTCCCCCAGTGACCTATTTCCTCAAGCGGCACCCTACATGCCTACAGTTACCACTCAGTTAGTCCATTCAAGTGGATTGTCACTGATTAGTTTACAGCTCTCATAATTTAATCATTTCGCCTCTGAACATTCTTACATTATCATTGTCTCTCACACATGAGCTTTGGGGGAACATCACATATTCAAACCATAACAAGTGTGTTTATGCCAATCCACTACACACCTGGACTATGTGGTACATAGCATCTTATATGCAGCCTGTCATTGACTGAAATATTGTTATGCAGTGCATTACTGCATCGGATTTCATGTCTTTGTGGATCATATGTTTTCAATTAGTTTCTCTGATCTTATTGAACACAATAATTCATGTTGTGAAAAAAATCTGTCTGAAAGTACTGAAGTCATTTAAAACCAATGCTTCTTTAAAAGACTATATAGTCTTTCCAAGAGATAGTCATGTTTCCTCAAAAGTCATTTTATATCTATTAATATCACATCAGTCAGATATAGGGTGATTATGTAATATATCATCCAAAAGGGGTCACTTTTGACATTGAATGGTGACCCTTCTAATGACTCTGGAGCAGCAGGCATAAACTAAATCTGGCAAAGTGGGGTATCTGGTTAACCAGATAGAAAGTGAAAACTTCAATCTGTCCTCCACATGTTTTCCAGATGGATAGTCATTTGCCTTCTTTTGGAATAACACGTTTCCTTTAAGAATAGTTTTCAAAGACATGTCTGTGACTTAAAATGTTCAGTACCTGCCATATTATTATTAGTTTGTGCTATTAAGCTGGTCTACAAAGATGAATAGAAAATATATAGGCTGTGAAATTTAAATGACCATTGCCCTTCATCCAGAAGAGTCTTTTTTGTATTTAGTATTCATTTAGGAAGAACTGTATGTTTAGTTACATTTAGTTACAACATAGGGTTATTCATAGTATGTTTTTAGAAATAGTAACAAGTCACACTACCTAAATCACTTATTTTACCTCAAATAACTGTGGAACAATCACATCAATAGAATTTCACTCAAGTATCAAAAATGAATAAATTCACATCTCTTTTTTACATTCTTGGGTCTATTTATTAGATAAATGACACTTCATCAATTATTTTTTCATACAACTTTGTTTTTCCAGACTATGAATTTTTATTGTGATATTTCAATACATTGCATGATGTTTAAATCATGATAAACATATCAAGCTCCTTAAACATTTATCATTTCTTTGTCACGTAACATTTTTTTAATTTGTTCTAATCAGTTATATGGCAGCAGAAAGCTCATCAATTCATTGTATACAAATGGGGCACAGTTTTTCACATCTCTGGTTGTACACAAAGTAGGGTCACACCATTTGCGCAATCATACATGTACCTAGGATAATGATGTCCATCTCATTCCATCATCCTCTCCCCATATCCCCTCACCCCTTCCATCCCCTTTGGCTAATCCAAAGCTCCTCTACTCTTCCTTTGCCCCCTACCCCTTTATGGATTAGCATCCACTTATCAGAGAAAACATTCAGCCTTAGTTTTTTTGGATTGGCTTACTTTCCTTAGTATTTACCTACAATGCCATAATTTTATCCTCTTTTATTGCTGAGTAATATTCCATTGTGTATATGTACCACAGTTTCTTTATCCAATCATCTATTGAAGGGCATCTGGGTTGGTTCCTCAGTTTGGCTATTGTGAATTGTGCTGCAATAAACATTGATGTGGCTGTGTCACTGTAGTGGGCTGTTTTTAAGTCCTTTGCATATAGACCAAGGAGTGGGATAGTTGGGTCAAATGGTGGGCCATTCCAAGTTTCTAAGGAATTTCCATACTGTTTCCAGATTGGCTGCACCAAGTTGCAATCTCACCAGCAATATATGAGTGTGCCTTTTCCCTCACATCCTCACCAACACTTATTGTTGCTTGTATTATTGATAACTGCCATTCTGACTGGAGTGAGATGAAATCTTAGGGTAGTTTTGAAATGCATTTCTCTAGTTGCTAAAGATGTTGAACATTTTTTCATATATTTATTGATCAATTGTATTTCTTCCTCTGAGAATTGTCTGTTCAGCTCCTTAGTGCATTTATTGATTGTTTTTTTTTGTTTTGTTTTGTTTTCTTGGTGTAAAGTTTTTTTAAGTCTTTTATATAGTCTGGTGATTAATGCTCTATCTGACATGCATGTGGCAAAAATTTGCTCCCAGAATGTAGGCTCTCTGTTCACCTCATTGATTGTTTCTTTTGCTAAGAAGAAGCTTCTTAGTTTGGATCCATCCCACTTATTGATTCTTGATTTTATTTCTTGCACTTTAGGAGTCTTATTAAGGAAGTCAGAGCCTAATCCAACATGATGAAGATTTGGGCCTACTTTTTCTTCTATTAGGTGCAGAGTCTCTGGTCTAATTCCTAGGTCCTTGGTTCACTTTGAGTTGAGTTTGTGCATATTGAGAGGGGTGTAGTTTCATTTTGCTGCATATGGATTTCCAGTTTTCCCAGCACCATTTGTTGAAGAGGCTATCTTTGCTCCAATGTATGTTTTTGGCACCTTTGTCTAGTATGAGATACCTATATTTATGTGGGTTTTTCTCTGTGTCTTCTATGCTGTACCATTGGTCTACATGTCTATTTTGGTGCCAGTACCATGCCATTTTTGTTACTATAGCTTTGTAGTATAGTTTAAGATCTGGTATTGTGGTGCCTCCTGCTTCACTCTTCTTGCTAAGGATTGCTTTGGCTATTCTGGGTCTCTTATTCTTACAAATGAATTTCATGATTGCCTTTTCTATTTCTATAAGGAATGACATTGGTATTTTAACTGGAATCACATTGAATCTGAATAATTCTTTGAGTAGTATGCCATTTTGACAATATTAATTCTGCCTATCCAAGAGCATGGGAGATCTTTCCATCTTCTAAGATCTTCTTCAATTTCTTTCTTTAGTGTTCTGTAGTTTTCATTATAGAGGTTTCACCTCTTTTGTTAAATTGATTCCCAAGTATTTTAATTTTTTTGAGGCTATTGTGAATGGGTAGTTTTTTCTAATTTCTCTTTCAGAGGTTTCATCACTAATGTATAGAAATGCATTTGACTTATGGGAATTGATTTTATATCCTGCTACTTTGCTGAATTCATTTATTATTTCTAGAAGATTTCTGGTGGAATTTTTGAATCCTCTAAATATAGAATCATGTCATTGGAAAATAATGATAGTTTGAGTTATTTTTTTCCTATTCATATCCCTTTAATTTCTTTCATCTGTCTAATTAGGTTTAGGGCTTTAGGTCAGTGACAGAGCAATTTCCCATCATGTGTAAGACCCCAGGTTCAATCCCCAATCTATAGCCCAAAAAAAATTTTTTTAATTTAAAAAGGAAACTAACTAAAAATTAATAAATAGTTAATTGGCTTTCCCCCAGCCTTCTCTCTCCCCCATTCTCCTCTCATCTCCTGAGAGACTGACTTTTTAAAATTCCAAATGTTAGTGAAATCATGCAGTGCTTATGGTTGTGTGTCTGGTTTACTTCAAATAATCTCCAGTTCTATCCCTGTTATCACAAATGACAAGATTTCATCTTTTTATAGATGAATAGTATTCCATTGTACAAATGTACCATATTTGCTTTGTCCATTCATCTGTTGTTAGGCACTGAGGTTGCTCCATATCTTGGCCATGGTGAATAATGCTGCAATAAATGGTATTGTGCACAGGAATGCAGATACCTCTTTGGCAGACTTTCATTTCCTTTGAATATGTACATAGTAGTGGGATTGCTGGATCATTGCTGGATCATATGGTAGTTCTATTTTTTAATACCTTGAGGAACCTCCATATTGTTTTACATAATAGCTGTACTAAAATGCATTCCCATCAATAGTGTGCCAAGTTCTCTTTCTCTACATCCTTGCCAACACTTGTCATATTTCATATTTTTTATAGAAGCCATTCTAACTAGAGTGAGGTAATATCTCATTGTGGCCTTGATTTTCACTTTGCTAATGGTTAGTGATGTTGAGCTTTTTCACGTACCTAGTGGCCATTTGCATATCTTCCTTTGAAAAATATCTATTTAGATCTATTGCCCATTTTTATATGAATATTCAGCTTTTTGAAAATGAGTTATTTGAGCTCCTTCTATAGTCAGGATAACCTGTTGTCAGATGTATAGTTTGCAAATATTTTCTCCTATTCTCCAGGTGATCTCTTAACTCTGTTGGTTGTTTCTTTTGCCCTACAGAAACTTTTTAGTTTGATATAACCCATTTGTCTCTTTCTGCATTGGTTTCCTATACTTTGGGATTTTTTTCTTTTGCTTTGTTTTTGTTTTTTGATTTTTTGTTGTTGTTATTTTGTTTGTTTGTTTTGGTACCAAGAATTGAACCCAGGGGTGCTTAACCACTGAATCACTTCCCACCCCTTTTTTAAATTTGACACAGTCTCACTATGTTGCTTAGTCTCACTAAGTTGCTGAAGCTGACCTTGAACTTGCAATTCTCCTATATCAGCCTCCCAAGCCACTGGGATTACAGGCATGCACCACAATCCTTGGTTAGTCTGGGGATTTTATCTAAAAAATTGTTGCTCATTCCAATATCCTGAAGCATTTTCTGTGTTTTCATCTAGTAATTTCATAGTTTCAAGTCTTACATGTAGGTCTTTTTTATGGCTTGGATCTTAAATGTCTCTCAAAAGTCTCTATAAAAGCTTTGGTCACCAGTCTTTGGCACTATTGGGAGTTGGTAAAACCTTTAGGAGGTGGAGCCTACTGGAAGGAAAATAGTGTGGAGTGTCCCTGAAGGAAGATGACATTGAAACCCTAACTCCTCCTCTCTCTCTTTGCTTCCTGGACACAATTAGGTGAGCAATTTTGCTTCACTATATACCCCTGGCCTGATATGCAATCTCAACCACAAGACCAAAGGAAAGAGGCCAATCAACCAAGGACTGAAACTCAAAAATTGTGAGATAAAATAAATCTTCCCTGCTTGTAAGTTTATCTCAGGTATTTTGTCACAGTGGTAGAAAGCTGACTAACACAGTCTTTAGTTCATTTGAATTGATTTTTATATATAGTAAGAGATAAGGACCCAACTTTGTTCTTCTGCATGAGAACGTCCAGTTTCCCCAGGATGAAATGGAATTCCCACTACAATTTCTATATCCCAAATGTTAAGAAAGTGCAGGAACTGCTGAGCATGGTGGCACACACCTGTAATCCCAGTGGATCAGGAGGCTAAAGCAGGAGGATTGCAAGTCAGCAACTTAGTGAGGCCCTAAGCAACTCAGTGAGAGCCTGTCTTTAAATAAAATATGAAAGGGGTTGAGGATCTGGCTCAGTGGTTAAGCACCGCTGGGTTCAATCCCCAGTACTGTAACCAAAAGCTCAGTTCCTGTCCCCAAGGCCAATCAATGCTAATTTAATGAGGACATAGCTTTTGAGAAAAAGAAAAAGAAAGTTTACTGCTTTTCTAGAAAAGGAGAACACAGGGGACTCTTGTCACAAAGACTATGACTCTCTTGATCAGCAGGGCCAAGGGGTCTTAAAGGGTTACATTCCAGATGTGCACTGGTAGGGGGTCCCAGGGTACCCTGATGGCGCCTTAGGAATGACTTGTTAATTTGGGAGATATTCACTCCCAAGATCCTCAGCAAGCATCTTCTTCCTGTAGTGGGTGTGTTCAAGGGCAGTTAACTAGGGGAAGAAAAAATAACACTATCTCCCAAATCTTGTTAGGGAGGGGGAGAGGGGAGAAGAAAGAAAAAACATTTTTAAAAAAATAAACCTTAGACCCCATCTACCAACCGGTGGCTATCCCTGCCTACATCCATCTAGAGTCAACAACCAGGACCAAGAAGATCATCCCCAAGGTCCCTGCAGGCCTGGTTACACCAGAGATGAGGTATTGGTAACTTGCAGGGACACTACAAGATTATGGGGTAGAAACTGTAATACCTCAGGTCAGCATTGCTAGAGAGGAAGACACATGAACAACATGAAAAAACAAGGGAAGAAAATGCCCCAAACAAACCAAGATGCTACAACAATAGAATCCACTGACAGCACAGTAGATAAAATGTCAGAGAAGGAGTTCAGAACGTACATAATTAAAATGATCTGTGAAGCACAGAATAATATAAGAGCAAATATAGGCAACAATTGATCACTCCAACAAAGAGATAAGAGAGAAAATACAGGGAGCAAAAGATTACTTCAAAAAAGAGATAAGAGACTTTGAAAAAGAACGAAGCAGAAATCCTCAAAATGAAGGAAACAATAAACCAAATAAAAAAATTCAATAGAATGCATCACCAACAGACTAAAGAACTTGGAAGACAGAACCTCAGACAATGAAGGCAAAATATATAATCTTGAAAATCAAATTGACCACACAATGAAGATGATAAGAAAGTATGAACAGAATATCCAGGAACTATGGGATAAAATGAAAAGGCCAAATCTAAGAATTATTGGAATAGAAGAAGGCACAGAGGTACAAACCAAAGGAATGCACAATCTCTTCAATGAAATAATATCAGCATATTTCCCAAACATGAAGAATGAATTGAAAAATAAAATACAAGAGGCTTGTAGTACGCCAAATGTACAAAACGACAACAGATCCACCAAGGCACATTATAATGAAAATGCCTACCATACACAATAAGAATAGAATTTTAAAAGCTGCAAGAGGGAAGGAACATATTACATATAGGGGGAAACCAATTCAGGTTTCAACAGATCTCTCAACCCAGACCCTCAAAGCCAGGAGATCCTGGAACATCATATACCAAGCTCTGAAAGAACATGGATGCCAACCAAGAATCTTTTATCCAGCAAAATTAAGCTTCAGATTTGATGATGAAATAAAAACCTTCCATTATAAACAAAAGTTAAAAGAATTTACAGCAAGAAAGCCTGCACTAGAGAATGTTCTTGGCAAAATATTCCATGAGGAGAAAATGAAAAACAACAACAAAAATCAGCAAAGGAAGGAACTATACTAAAGGAAAAGCCAACCAAAGGAGAAACTAAGTCAAGTTAAAAACTGAAAATAAACTAAAATGAATGAGAATACAAGCCATATTTCAATAATAACTCTGAACATTAATGGCCTAAACTCATCAATTAAAAGACATAGACCTGCAGTTTGAATGTAAAAAAGATTCAAATTGTGGAATTCACATGGATGTTGGCTCAGAGCTATGCCTACACTGGAGAAAAGGACTGTGTTAGGAACATCAGCTGAAGATAAAAATTGGTTATTGTACTATCCAATTAATTTTTTATCCTTATTCTTCCATAGTTGTGTAAGTAAGGCAATTATTTTTCTTTCTTCTTTCAAAATTTTTTCTTTGTTTTTAGTTTTCTGTAATTTGGAGATGAGATGACTAGGTATTTATTTATTCACCTATTTATATTTGGTACTTATCCTACTTGTTATTCTCTCAAAGTCTGTGCTTTTTATCTCATCTTAGTTTTTGAAAATTTTTCAGCCACTTTTATTTCAAATATTTTTTCTGCTCTGTTTTCCTTTCTTTTTTTTGCATTCTAATTATGCATGTCTTATTCTTTGATATTGTCCCACAGTTCTTGGGTTGCTTTTATTTCCTTTGTATTTTTGTTTGGGAAATCTTTAATTAACTCATCATCAAGATCATAGTTTCTTTCCTTGGTCATAATTTAATTGATGGCATCAGAAGACATTCTTCCTTTCTATTTCAGCATGTTTGATTTCTAGAATTTTGTTTTGATTCTTAAAGATTCTATTTTCCCTAACATAGTTTATAAGTTTTTGCATGCTGTATACTTTTTTCCCATTAGAGTATTTAACATATTAATCATAATTACTTTATTTTTTTAACTTAGAAATTCAAACATGCCTAATATGCTTGAGTCTGATTTTTATCTTCAGACTACATTTTAGCATATCTTCTGGCCTATCTTGTAATTTTTTGTTGAAAGCCAGAAATGTTTTACTGACTAAGAAAAAATGAGCTAAATAGGCCACTGATAGGAGTATTTAATTTATCTGTAAGGACTTGTCTGGTGTTTAATGCTTGCTTGCAGCTAAAGGTACCAGAGGCTTTAAGTTTTCATCCCGTACTTTTTTTTATCTCACTGTTTGAGTTTCCTTAACACTACTTCAGGGAGGAAGAATCTGTGTATTACAACTCTTTCAGTTGTAATTGATTTTTATTATAACAGATCCTTGCTGTAGTGCAGATCAGATATAGGACAAAGGAGTTTTTCCTAATCTTATCCAAACTTTAAGTGGTTCCATGTCCGAGGACAACTTTCACAAGTGTTTCATCAACCTGTACCACCCCCACTGACACACTTACTCCCATCTCTGACTCCAATATCCCCAATATTTTTCTTTGAAACTTTGTCCTTAATTGACTTTATTTTTAATTCACAACCTAATCCTATCACAGACATGAGGCTTTTTGGAATCTTCAGTGGGAAACTGGTAGGGTATCTGGAGGGAAAACTGTGGAACTGCAAGGGTTTCCTTAAGTCCATAGGACCCCAGGGTTTCCTTACTCTCAAATTAGCCCATATTCTGTCTCCAGCTGTCTTCAAAACTATATATCCCAGTCGACAGCTCTAGCAGTCCATTGTTGGGTTCAAGAAATGTAATTTGATTTTCAGACATTTTTGTTACTGTAAGGATAAGAATGATGACTTTTGATCACTTAACATATCAGAGATGAAACATGAAGTTAGTTTCTTAATTTTAAAACAAGGTTTAAAAATGTTTAATTTCATTTCTATACTCTTTTTTCCTTCTCTGATTTTCTTTCCATTTTATCATCCATTTTATTTGGGAAATGCTTTTGTTGAATACAGAAAACCAATGTGATTAATTCTGTTTCATGTTTTTAATCTTATTCCTACGTCTTCTGTACACTTTTTAATTTCTTTATATAGAATAATTTATATAATTTTTATATATTGAGTAGTTCTATATATTGAATAGTTTATAGTAGTTTATCAGATCTACATTGTATTGTTTCTACTCATTTTTTCTTAATATAAATAGATTCTATTGGATAATTAAAAATTAATAAATAAATTTTTTTAAAAAAACTTAGAGCAATGAGGGCTATGAGGGCTCTAAAACTTAGAGCACTGAAGGTCCCTTCAGAAGGTGAAGGGACCGCCATTACAGTACCACCAAAAAAAAAAAAAAGTGCAGGAACTTCCCAGTTGGAGGCAGGTGAGAGGCTGCCTCTTCCCTTAAATGTGCAGCTTGTGATTTTGCTTCAACTTTCTCTTCCTTACCTTACCTCTGCCCCAGCAGTTTTAATAACCACTTCTCTAGGTATCTGAAAGGACTGAAAGTCAAATCCTGATAGAAACACACTAGTCCTTGAAAAATGCTAGTCCCTCTCCTTTCCCTTTCTCTGCACTGTATCAGACTTCATAATGCTATATCTAGCTACAATGTGAGCCCACAAGACCAACTGTGGTTTGAAGGAGATATCCTCCCTGCAGCACCCTGCCCACATCACCCACTAGACTTGGGGACAGATTGATGCACAGATTCTAGGGAACCTAGCACATTGGGCTATATCTCTTTCACAGATAAGTGAAGTGCCCAAGCCTGGAAAGCTGACTGTGACCACCTGAGCACCAAAATGATTGCTTACAGTGTCCTATCCTCAGCATCTAACCCCATGCTGGGCTTAAGGAGGACTGGAGCAAGACAGATCCCACTCAATGAGGACACCAAGAATGAGCAGGACAAGCATACAGAGCACACTTGCACAGACCCCAGGCTAAGTGGATAGTGTTTCTAGGTGGCTCCTTCTCCCTTCTCCTTCCCCTCCTTCCTGTTTCCCAATGAGACAATGAAGAATTAGACAGGCCTTTCCTGCAACCCCATGCAAGTACTCCTAGCCCACACATATGTCATGAAGGATTACATTCACCTACAGGCTACTAAAAAACCCAACTCATGGTGGTTTAAATATACAGGGAGGTAGTTATCGCAAAGGCAGCAAATCCCAAGGGAGGCGGTCCTAGGCAGGTGTACACCCATTATTTTCCCTCCCATTCCTCTGTCCACAGATGATGAGGGGGCTGATTCTCTACTTCTTGTTTGTCTAACAAGAGCAAAGAAGGGAAGAAACATCTCCAGGTCATAAAAGTGAAAGTTTTGCCAGAAACCATTAATTTGTAACTCAGTAGCTTAACTGTATCACATGGCATTGCAGAAGAATGAGAGGCAGGAAAGGGAGGTTTTTATCTGGGTACATAACACCACCAAAAATGTTCAGGATATTGCTACAAAGGAAGAAAGGAGTTGAATGTTTGAAGCCAGGTTAGGAATTTAACATTTTTAATGTTATATCAGAGGAGACCAGGAAAATGTCAGACACTGCTCCAAATACTCCAAGAATCTATTGCAGAAGCAGAGGGAAAATAGATAAATGTTGGGTCTGTTTTATTCTATCAAGTATGACTAGTACAACAGAAGAGCTAAACTAGAATCATTATAAAGATTTTTATGGAATCAAGTTAAATCATCAGTCTGGAAAACCAAATCTCCAATCCAAGAAATAAAACTGAACAGAAACATGTTAAGACTACCCAATTTGGCTGGAAATGATAGTGCACGCCTGTAATCCCAGCAGCTCAGGAAGCTGAGGCAGGAGGACTATGAATTCAAAGCCAGCCTCAGCAATTTAGCCAGACCCTAAGCAACTTAGTGATACCCTATCTCTAAATAAAATATAAAAAAAGGGCAGGGGATATGGCTCATTGGTTAAGGGCTCCTGGGTTCAATCCTTAGTACAAAAACAATAATAATAATTCAATCCCCAGTACCAAAAATTTTAAAAATCCAATTTATATTCATTAAATTTATTCTTCAATTGTGATTCCTTTCCACAATCTTCAAAAACAACTTACTCATTTGGAGATGGGTTGACAGGGGAAGGGTGTAACACCCTTAAAAGTAGAATATTTTTTTTCCATAATCTCTTTAGTGGGAAAACTCTCCCTGAAGGTAGATGTCCACTTTTCATTACTCACAACAGGGATAGAAATTCCCTAGAGAGAACTGCCTCTTGACCATCAGTCGCTCAAGCATGTGCACCTAGCTGTACCCCATCACTATGTTCTCCCCTCAGGAAATATATGGGATTTTCCTCCATTAACACTGCTTTTGAAAAAGAAAAAAATCACAAAGTTGAAATTGTCTTTCTGAATAAACATTCCCTTTGAGGAAATGCAAATCAAAACTACAGCAAGATTTCATCTCACACTGGTTAGATGCAGCCATCAAGAATACAAATAACAGCCAGGCACAGTGGCGCACACCTATAATCCCAGCACTCTGGGAGGCCGAGACAGGAGAATCGCGAGTTCAAAGCCAACCTCAGCAATGGCAAGGCACTAAGCAATTCAGTGAGACCCTGCTTCTAAATAAAACACAAATTAGGTCTGAGGATGTGGCTCATTGGTTGAGTACCCCTGAGTTCAATCCCTGGTACCAAAAAAAAAAAGAATACAAATAACAGGGCTGGGTTATGACTCAGTGGTAGAATGCTTGCCTGGCATGTGTGAGGCACTGGGTTTGATCCTCAGCACCACATAAAAATAATTAAATAAAATAAAGGTTAAAAAAAAGAATGCTTTAAACAAACAAACAAAAAAGCCCGTGGTGGCACATGCTTATAATCCCAGCAATTCCAGAGGCTGAGGCAGGAGGAATATGAGTTCAAACCCAACCTCAGCATATTAGTGAGGCTCTTAGTAACTCAGTGAGAACTTGTCTCTAAATAAAATATAAAAAAGGGCTGGGGTTAACCACAGCTTGGTGGTTAAGATCCCCTGGGTTAAATCCCTGCTACTAAAAAAATAAAATAAAATAAACAAAAAATACAAATAACAATAAATGCTTATGAAGATGAGAGGGGAATGGAACACTTTTACACTCCTGGTTGGGCTGCAATTTAATATAACCACTTTGGAAATCAGTATGGAGATTCCTCAAAAGACTAGCAATGGAACCACCATGTGACCCAGCTATCCCACTCCCAGTATTTATCCTAAAAAACTAAAATCATCATACTATAATGATATATGCCTACCCATGTCTATAGAAGCACAATTCACAATAGCCAGTTATAGAAGCAACCTAAGTGTCCCTCAGTAGATGACAGGATAAAGAAAATGTGGTATACATACACAATGGAATTTTATTCAGCCATAAAGAAGAATGAAATTACATCATTTGCTGGCAAATAGATGGAACACGAGAACATTATGCTAAGTAAAATAAACCATATTCAGAAAGTAAAGGGTCAAATGTTTTCTCTCATATGTGGAAGAGGGTAAAAAGTAATAAAAAGGGAGATCCCATGAAAACAGCAGGGAGACTATTAAAGTAGAGGAAGGGGATTAAGACAGAGGGAGAAGGAGAAGACGTGGGAACTACTGGGGAATGAAACCAACCAAAATATACATTGCCTTCATATGAATACACCACAATGAATCCTGCATATATATGATATATAAATGAATATATAAATCAATAATAATAACAATAGAAGGGAGATTAATAGAGTAGAGCAAATATATCAGGATGAGAGAGGAGAGGAGAAAAAAGGAAGGTACTGGAGAATCAGATTAATCAAATTATATTATGTGCATGTATTAATATGACATAAGGAATCCCACTATTATGTATAATTATAATGCTCCAAGAAAAGTAATTCCCTTTGTCACCTGAAGTCCCATGGTATGTGCTTACTTACCCATCTGTGCAGGGGTCCTGAGCACATAGTAAATACCAACTGCTTTTTGTGCATTATTGCTAACCTACACAACCACCTCATAAATCAGGTTCTGCTGCGCCTATTGCACAGATGAGAAAACAAAGGCTGGTATGGATTACCTTGTCCAAGGTGATCCAGAGAAGTGATAAGAGGTGACTGACTGTATTACTTTGACTTCTCCTACATATTAAATGGTCCTTTGTATAATTTTCTGGGAGAAAATAAAGAAAAAGTTGCATCTACCTGATGCTAATAAATTCCCAGTGTAACACTTCATCTCCACCTCTTACGAATATCTATTCCCAATGACAGCTCCAATTTCAACACTTCTTGGGGTCTTATCACTGGTGAAGCTAGTGATTTGAAAGTACATCATCATAATCCCAAAGGTATAACAGGAAGAAAACTGAACTTTTGCAGAACCATGTTAATTTTCAGTTATTAGAATTTAATAAGAGGGCTGAGGTTGTGGCTCAGTGGTAGAGCATTTGCCTGGCATGTGTGAGGCACTGGGTTCCATCCTCAGCACCACATAAAAAATAAACAAATAAATAAATTTTAAAAAGGTATTGAAAAAAAAAAGAATTTAATAAGAGAAGAAAAGAACACACCTAAGAAAAATAGCTCTCAATTCTAACACCGACATACACAGACCCACCAGCATACACACATGCACATCTCAGCCAGACAATGCACATAGTATTTCAAAATTATCAGAGCGATACATCATAAAATGCTATCTATTGATTGTCAATCTGTTATCATCATTACATTTAAAACCCCTCCTGTTTCACCTAAACATTAAATATTGTCAGCCTTTTTCCTGCTATCTCTTTCAGCAAGTAAGTTTAATTCCAGTTGGAAAAATAAAAGGACCCACGTGCGCATGTACACACATGCACACGTACACACATGTGCACACGTGCACAGAAAATTTCTCCAAGAATATCATTAAGATTATCTCACAGAAGGAGAATGAGAACCATGAGAAAACTGAAAGTGATCTTAGTGTTGGATTTATTGTTTTACAAATCCAATTTATTGTTGAATTTATTGTTTTACACTACTACAATATTCAGAGTTCCGCTCTTTCTTCTGAGACCATGGATGTTGTAGCTCACCACTTGCTATGGTTAGTTACAATGTGTCCCCCAGAGTTCATGAGTTGGAAAGAAAACTCTAATGCAAGAGTTGAAAGATGGGACCTTTAAGAGGTGGTTAAGAGGCAAAAGTCTCAAGAATGGATTGATATTATTATTGCAGGAGTAGGTTGACTATCATAAGAATGGATGTTACAAAAGCAAATTTGGCTCTCTCTTGCTTTCTCTTGAATGCCCTGTCTTGTCAGTCAGCTTTCTACCATGGGATGATGCAACACAAAAGCCTTCACCAGATGCTTGTGCCATGCTTTGCAAACTTCAAAACCATGAATCCAATAAACTCCTATCCTTTCTCATTTCCAATGTTAGATACTCCATTATTAAAACAAGAAGAAGGAAAAAGAAAAAACAGCTAAGTGCGGTGGCACTTACCTGTAATCCCAGCAACTCAGGAGGCCGAGACAGGATTCCAAGTTTAAAAACAGCCTCAGGAAAATTGTAGGTTCAAGACCAGTCTTGACAACTTAGCAAGACACTGTCTCAAAATAAAAAATAAAAAGAGCTGGGGATGTAGCTCAATGGTAAAGTGTCCTTGGGCTCAATTCCCTGTACAAAAAAAAAAAACAAAAGACCACCTTATGCTGACAAAGGCCCCAAGACATCTAAATAGAAAGTTATCCACTGTCCTTTGCCTAGCAAAGATGATCCACATCTTCCTCTCAGGAGATGAGTCCTAAGAAGCCATCCAAGGACCCTATCTTGCTGCCGATAGGCCTCTGACACTCAGATTTGGCCAACTAAATGATTAAACAAGATCTCTCTTATTTTCCCCCACAATCAAAGAAACCACAGTGAATGTCTTGTGAGTTAAAGGACTTTTTGCCTCCAAACTTCACTTGACTTCTGAGGAATCTTGTTTTTCTCACAGGGTTTGTGTTTTGTGACCCAGGCATTTCCAAGACTTTGCAAATATTTGTAGTTTACTGCCCTGTGTCTATCACACCCATCTGTTTGAATTTCCCCTTTAAGAATTCACTTTCCCAGCTGGGCACAGTGGCGCACACCAGTAATCCCAGCACTTTGGGAGGCTGAGACAGGAGGATCGCGAGTTCAAAGCCAGCCTCAGCAACTACAAGGCACTAAGCAACTTAGTGAGATCCTATCTCTAAATAAAATACAGAATAGGGCTGAGGATATGGCTCAGTGGTCGAGTATCCCTGAGTTCAATCCCCAATACCAAAAAAAAGAATTCACTTTCCCACTGGAGTTTTATTCAGCCATGAAGAAAAATGAAATTATGCCATTTACAGGAAAATGTATGGAACTAAAGACCATTATGTTAAGCAAAATAAGTCAAACTCAGAAGGTCACGAGTAGGATGTTTTCTCTCATGTGTGGAAGCTAGAGAGGAAAAAGAAAAGAAAGGTGGAAGGATATCATGAAAATCAAAGGAAGATCAGTAGAAGAAAAGGATTAAGTGTGGGAGGGGGTAAGTGCTTGGGAGTGGTATTAACCAAATTATATTGTTACATTGTACAAATATATAACAACAAATTCTATTAGTATGTACAACTATAATGCACCAATAAAAAATGTGGAATAATAATTTTTAAAAAAAAATACATTTCCCCCACTAACCAACCCAAACACAGATTTCACCCCTTCTAAAAAGAGTTCCAGCTCCAACCTTGGGAAGAAGGGTTAATTCCAGGGAGAGTGACACCAGTGACTGCTGTCTGGTCAGCTCACCTTGGACAAGAGCTGATGTTCTTCAACGGGAACACTTTAGCCTATTTACTGCACCCACCTTTTGAATCTTTCAATCCATACCACATTCCCCAGGAACAGGGTCACCCCTAAAAGCTAAGGGACACTAATTTTATAGCTGAGTTTATAATGTATTGCAAACTTGTTCTCATGAAAATAATGCACATAGAAAAGTGCATAAAACAAGCCTGGCACATGCCTGTAATCTCAGCAATTTGGTAGGCTGAGGCAGAAGGATCACAAGTTCAAGGCTTGCCTCAGCAATTTAGGTAGATTCTTCTCAAAATAAAAAGGGAGTAGGATATAGCTCAGTGGTGGAGCACCCCTGGGTTCAATCCATAGTACCACAAAAAAATTTAAAAAGAAAAGTACATAAAACATTTATAATCACCAAATAACAGTAAAATGAACACTGAAGAATACCCAGGTAAAGACACAGAGCTCTGCCAGCCATCCAAAAGCCCAGGGTCTCTCCCTGACCCCAGTCTCACTTCTGAAAGTGCCTACTATCTCAACTTTTGTGACAGTCAGTTCCTAAGTTGGGTTTTTTTTTCCCACCTACATATGCATCCCTAAACAATATACCATATTCATGACATATAGAACCTTATTCATTGTGAAATGTGCCATTATCTTATGTTCAAGTAAGAAAAAAATGATGCAATTAAACTGAAAAGCACTTCTTTGATTAGAATTTTTATTTTATGTTTATTAAAATAATACTTATGGCTTGTGTGTGTATAGATTTTGTCATATATTACCCTGTGTATACATAAAAAAGAAAAATTAAGTAAAAAAATAATGGTTAAGGTAGTTTTAAAGCTTCCTACTTGGATTTCACAGCCTCTGCATCATGTTTTTCTCATTTGTTTATTTGTGTTTTTTAGCTATACATGACAGTAGAGTATACTTTGGATATTATACATACGTGGAGTAAAATTTATTCTAATTAGGATCCCATTCTTGTGGTTGTACATAATGTGGAGTATCATTGGTCATGTATTCATATGTGAACATAGGACAATTATGTCCAATTTATTCTACTGTCTTTCCTATTCCCATCTGCCCTCTTTTCTTTTCATTTCCCTTTGTCTAATCCAATGAACTTCTATTCTTCCCTGCCCCGCCCCATTGTGTGTCAGCATCCACATATCAAAGAGAACATTCCACTTGTGGTTTGGGGGAATTGGATTATTTCACTTAGCATGATAGTCTCAGTTCCATCCATTTACTGGCAAATGCCATGATTTCATTCCTCCTTATGGCTGAGTAATATTCCATTGTGTGTATATACCACATTTTTAAAATCCATTTATTTGTTGAGGGCACCTTTTGGCTTGGGTCATCCAAGTCTGTTTCTCCCACATTGCATCATCCTCTATAAAAAAGAATGTTAGCTATGGAGAACTTCTTATAACAAGATTCCATTGTTTCTGGACTTTCTTACAGATTACTATAACTCATTCAACAAGTTTCGGTAACTGTCTTTGATTCACAATGACATGCACAATAATTACCATATTAGTCATGACCACTTGACTTCTTTAGCCAATAGATGACATCATCTTCAAACTTCTAGAACTTCATTCATCAACACTCAGAGGAGCTATTGGAACCCCTGCAGAATTTCTGGCCAATTTCACTTGCACACAGCTAGCCTTTTGGGCAGTTAAGGCTGCTTAAGAATTTTTTAATCTTGGTTTTCTTTTGTGAGGCATCAGTTTTAATTCATTTTCATATATATCATGACTTATGGGCCAGGAATTCAGGCAGGACTCAGTGGGGCAATTCTGCTGCTTTAAGTGCCATCATCTGAGGTGACTCAGCAGTAAGTAGTCAACTGGTGAACAAGCTGATATGGAAGTTATGTGAGGGTTCCAGGGTCCCAGAGACAATGTCCCAACAACCAGCAACTCAAGGGACTTCAACTGAATTTTTAATCTAGGTTATTTCTAGAAGTTTTGTTAGTTTTTTTCCAAACATTTTATATAACTTCATGTACTTTCCAAATCCCTGAAAATATTCTCAAGTCTGTCTTTTATTTATTAGACATAGCAGAGTTATCCTATATTCTATGTCTGATCATTTCAATATGTGGTATTTGAGAGTCCATTGCTAACTTCTAGGGGTGGTGCTGCTCATTTGCATTCATGGTCTCTTAGTTCATTTGTATCTGACAACCTTTAACTACCTTCGACTGTCTTATTGTATTTGGGAAATCATTTAACGAAGTCTTTAGAAATAAACCAATCCCAAAAAACCAAAGGTCGAATGTTTTCACTGATGTGTGGAAGTTAAACCACAATAAAGATGGAGTGGGGGAGAAGTTCAGTAGATTAGACAAAGGAGAACAAAAGGAAAGAAGGGGGGATAGGAATAGATAAGACAGTGGAATAAATCTAACATAATTTTCGTAGGTAAACATATGAAAATACCTAAGTGAATCCCACCATCATGCCCACCCACAAGAATGGGGGTCTTAATTAGAATAAGATATATTTTACCCCAGGATCACCGGTGGAGCTGGCTATCTCCTCACTTGTCAGTGAAAATCTCCAGACATTTTTTTCATCTCATATCAACATTTTTTATTAATTCTTTTTAGTTATACATAACATTAGGATTCCCTTTGACATAAGTATAAAGGCATGGAATAGAATCTGCTCTAGTTCATTCCCCAGTACTTACCCTTTCCCTCCTCTCATCCCTCTTTCTGTTTGCCTTTCCTGTACTCCACTGATCTTTCTGCCATTTACTTAACAGCTTTTTTAAATCAGCACCTTCACTGTGGTGAATTTATATATCTGCACAGGAAAGTGAGGTCAGATTCATTCCACTGTTCTTCTGTTACCCTGGCCTTCCTTCCTTCCTCTTCCTCAATCCTCTTCCTGTACTCCACTGATCTATTATTTTGATAGAATCTTTCCACCTTTTCTTTTCTTTTTAAATTTTATCCTAGCTTTGGTATATCAGAGAAAACATCCCGCCTTTGACTTTTGGGTCTGTCTTATTTCTCTTAGTCTCCAGTTCCATCCATTTGTCAGCAAATGTCATAATTTCATTTTTCTTTAGGGCTGCATAAAACTCCATTTTGTGTATGTGTGTGTGTGTGTCACTTTTCTTGATCTATTCATCTGTTGACAGGCACCTAAGTTGGTGCCATAGCTTGGCTATTATGAATTGGGTTGCTATAAACATTGATATGGCTGTGTCCCTATAGTATACTGATTTTAGATCTTTCAGATATATACCAAAGAGTGGGATAGCTGGCTCATATAATTCCTTGTTTCTTGAAAAATCTTCAGATTGCTTTCCTGAGTGGTTGCATTCATTTGCAAACCCACCAACAATGTTTTAGTGTTCCTTTTTCTCCACATCCTCACCAACACATGATTATTTGTATTCTTGATAATTGCCATTCTTACTGGAGTGAGATAAATTCTCAATGTAGTTTTGATTCACATTTCCCTGATTGCTAGAGATGGTGAATATTTTTTCATATATTTGTTGGTCATTTGTATTTCTTCTTTAGAGAAGCGTCTGTTTAGTTCTTATGACTGACCACTTATTAATTGGGTTATTGGGGGGGTAGCTGTTAAGTTTTTTTAGTTCTTGATATATTCTGGATATTAATCCTCTTTCTGTGGAGCAGGGAACAAAGATCTCCCATTCTGTAGTCTCTCTCTTCATGCTCTTGTTTCCTTTGCTATGCAGAAGTTTTTTAATTTGATGCCATCCCATTTATTGATTTTTTGTTTTATTTCTTGCACTTAGAGAATCTTGTTAAGGAAGCTGATGAATGTGCCAATATTTTGGAGTTTTAGGCTTACATTTTCTACTAGCAATCCAACCATTTTTTAACTTTACACATAAAATTTAGAAATGTCTCATCTGGATTTATGGAATTCAGCTAAACATCACCTTAAACCTCAGATGCTTTATTCCCTGAGCTACCCTGGTATGAGATTTTGTACCTGGTTCAAAACACCCTTTTGCATGTAAGTTCTATCATCATCAGAGCGGCGTCAACATTTGTTTATATACATCCACTTTAAATTCAATGTGACCAAGTGATAGGGACTGATATTAGTCAAAGTATATTGTTATATTGTGTGCATGTATGAATATGTAATGACAAATCCCATCATTATGTACAACTATAATGCACCAAATAAAAATATTTGGAAAGAAAAAAATTCAGCATGACCAAAAAATGAATCCTACAAACCTGACTCACTCTTCCTCGAGTTCTAGTTTTTGGCAAAACACATAACTTATTCAACCACCTAGTCCAAAACTCCAGGCATTTTTCTAGACTCCTCCTTCCTTCTCTTTTACCTTCCAATTAGCGCCAACTATTTCCTTAATATTTCTTCTATCTATCCTTGCCCCATCCCACTGCCCTGCCTTAGTGCAGCTCCTCTCAGCTCCCAGCCAAGCTTGGAATCTGGCAACTGACTTAGGGCACTGAGCTTATGAAACACTATACATGGGATCTCTATGCCCTCCTGCCAGGGCCTCCATGGAGCTGATGTGAACTCTAGAAATCTTTTGAAGAAGTTTCAATGGCTGTAATAAATCAACACTTTTCTTGTGATATTTTGTTTTTCATTATTTTTAGAAAGCCTCTTTGGACTTTTCCTATAGTAAGACAGACTCCAAACATAAATCTACTCTTAGTATACATATTCATATTTATACCAGAGGCACGCTGAAAAGGCGTGTAAAAAAACAGTGAGTTCCATTGGTTTGGTTGACTTTATGTTTGGAGGAACGTGAGCTGCTAGAATCTTGTGTTAGCTTCTCATCAATGAAACAAAATGCTTGAGATAGGCAATTTATAAGGAAGAAAGGTTTATTTTTGCTCATGGTTTCAGAAGTTTCAACATGGTCAGTTGTCCCATTGCTTTGGGTCATGAGGCAAGGCAGCACATCACAGTGGAAATGCATGGTGGAGCAAAGCTGTTCATCTCATAGTGGCTGGAGAGCAGAAAGAGAAAGAGGAAGGAGGATCTGGGTCTGGGCCCCAATATCCTGTTTAAAGGCACACCCCAAGTGACCTAACTTCATCCGATTAGGCCCCAACTCTTAAAGATTTCACCACTTCCCAATAGCTCCACAGTCTGGGGACCAAGTTGTTAACATATAGGCCACTGGGGGATATTCCAGATCCATACTATAGCAAATCCCATGGGGACTGACCACTGCATAAGATGCTTTCACATTTTCCTATTTGTCTGTCACATAAGACCCATTCATGAACAATAGGAAGTCAGCACTGGGAACAAAGACTTTCAGATGAATCAGACTCAGCCAAGCATCTTTGTCAAGACCTATGAGATGGGCATGAGCACTGTATAGACAGGACCTAACAATAGACCAGGATTAGACATTAGGATTAGATAGTGAGGCTTCCAACACACTAACAAGTGTTGTGTTATGCCAACTTCTATAAAATAGCAACAGCAAGCAGTGCATGTAAGTTAAATATCCCAAAGTCAAAGCTTGAGCTTTTGCAACCAGAAGAATAGCTGTTGGCATGGTTCCTAAACAACCTGGCATCCCAGAATAACACAATTCAATAGCACAGAAAAGGAAACAAAAGTCCTATAATTGGTGGCTAATTATTGAGGAAGCACACTGACCACTAATATATCCCTTATTCTCCTGACAAAAAATGGGAGACAGCTTATCAAGTAGGAATTTATAATACAAGTAAGAGAACAATGGCCACTTATGAGTTTGATTGCCATCTTTAGCTTCTTTTGATCTTGTAAAAATGCATCTACTGATACTTTGTGTAGCATCTCAGTAAGCAGCTTAATCTTCTCACAATGATAAGGGTCCATTGCTTGCAATATACTATTTAGATACATTGTGAGTATGTCCCCCAAGTTTTATGTTCTGGAAGTTTGTGAACATTACTAGTGTGCTAACATTGAGGTGGTGGAAACTGTAAAATATGGGGCTCAGTGGGAGGTAATTAGATTTTAAGGGTACTACCCTTGGAAGCAATTAAAGTAATTTTTGAGGGATCCATGAGAGTGGATTGCTACAAAAAGAGAAAGCATAGTTCCTGAATTTCTCTGAATTCATATCTCACCATGTAATGTCTCCCTCCCATACCAGTTTCCACCATGATGCCATCCACCATGTTGTGATATAGCAAAAGCAGCCCTTACAAGAATTGAGTACATGCTAATTTCATGATTTTTTTCTATCTGTGGTACTGAGAATCCAACACACAGCCTCACACATGCTAGGTTGAATCTCCAGAATTGTAAGCTAAATAAACCTCTTACCTTTATAAAGTTCCCATCCCCAGGTATCTTGTTATAGCAACATAAAATAGACTAAGACACCTACCCAACCTCAAGTATGGAGTTCTTTCTTCAAATGGGTTGCTTCATTTGTAAAATAGGATTCTTTGGGAATGGAACTGTTTTACATCTATCAGCTGATGATAAACATTCCAAGTAACAGCTGTATGACAATATTAAACATTATCCAGGGTGACTTTATGCCCTTGAAAATTTTAGTAAAGCTCTACAGTGACAATCACATCAATGATAATAGCAGCACAATTCACAATAACTAAGCTATACAGCCAACCTAGGTGCCCTTCAACAGATCAATGGATAAAGAAAATGTGGTATACACACAGTGTAGTATTACTCAGCCTTAAATAAGAATGACCTTATGACACTTGCCAATAAATGGATGAATCTGGAGACTATTGTACTAAATGAAATAAGCCAATGGCGAAAAAAACAAAGGTTAAATATTTTCTGTGATATATGGAAACTAATATACATTAAGGGGGCATAAAAAAGAATAGAAGTTCAGTGGAGTAGACAAAGGAGAATGAAGGGAAGGTAGGGGAGTTGAGAAAAGGAAAGACAGTGGAAGGAATCTGACAAAACTTACATACATAAATGAATGCACCACAGTGAATCTCACCAATGTGTACATTAACAGGAAATTAATATAAAAATAATTATGAGGGCTGGAGTTCTGGCTTAGTGGTAGAGTGTTTGCCTTGCATGTGTGAGGCACTGGGTTCAATCCTCAGCACCACATAAAAAGTAAATAAAGCTATTGTGTCCATCTACAACTAAAAATATTTTTAAAAAAATAATTATGAATAAATGGCACAGGGAGCAGTAGAGTATAGAGAAGGGAGCAGGGGTGGGGGAAAGCAGGGGAAGGGGAGGTACTGGCAACTGAATTAGAACAAGATATATTCCATGCTTTTATAATTATGTCAAAATAGATTCTACTATCATGCAAAACTGAAAAGAACCAATAAAAATTATTAAAGCTAATGAATCTTCTTTATAAATATATAAAGAGTTAGTTATCAATAAAATCATTCATATATTGAGTCAGTATGGACCCTTGAGGTGGGAAAAAAATCCTTTAAGTTCTTTGCAAATGCCTAGAAAATATAGTAGGTGAAGCCCTGAAACCCTGGGAGATCCTTTGACTTATATTGAAGGCCTTTGTAGGTCAACATGAAGAGGTACCACTATTCCTCTACTAATGGTATAGAAAAGAAAACTAACATAAGGCTATTTCAGGAAAGTATTTAGCTCACACAAGACAAGGTTGGGAACTATAAGTAGTAGATGAATCACAAACTTTTGTTTCTCTCAGATCCTCTACAGATCTATAAGCAAGTTAAACTTCCTTGTCAAATTCTCTTTCCTTTTCCATAGACAATAGAGAGCATTGCAAGGCCTTTCTTTATTCCATTTTCCTTGTTCTCCAATTATAGGTTCTGGTCCTTGTATTTGAGCTGGAAAGACAATATAGTTGTACACATGACCATGATTCTTCTTTATTGTAAGCTATCATAGTGAAATTGATCATATGGTGTACCTACCAAATCCAAGTGTTAAGCAAAGACTTTTTACCAAATAGGGCCTCTTATCTGATCAACGGTGGTCACAAATCATCCAACAATTCATACAGTGGAGAGGCTTACTTGCTGTATCCCATCCAGTCACCAAATTTCTGGGGCAAAAAAGGAATCAAAGGACCAAATGTGGTGGCACACACCTGTAATCCCAGTAAATTGGGAGGATCACAAATTAGAGGACAACCTCCAAGCTTTAATGAGGCCTTAAGCAACTTAGCAAGACTCTATCTCAAAATAAAAGATAAAAAGGGCTGGGAAGGTTCAAAAAAGAACTTAAACCCAATACTCCTCAAATTATTCCATGAAATAGCAAAGGAGAGAACCCTTCCAAACTCATTCTGTGAAGCTAGTACCACCCTGATAACAAAACCAGACAAAGACATATCAAGGAAAGAAAACTTCAGACCAATGATGAACATAGATTCAAAAATTCTTAATAAAATACTGACAAATTGCACATAAAGACATATTAAAAAGATAGTGCACCATGATCAAGTGGGGTTCATCCCAAGGACGCAAGGTTGGTTCAACAAACAGAAATAATAAACGCAATTCATCACATAAATAGACTTAAAAACAAGAATCACATGATTATCTCAATAGATGCTGATAAAGTATTTGACAAAATTCAGCATCCATTCATGCTCAAAACACTAGAAAAACTAGGGAAAGTCGAAACATACCTCAACATTGTAAAAGCTATCTGTGCTAGGGGCTGGGATTGTGGCTCAGTGGTAGAGCACTTGCTTCGCATGCATGAGACACTGGGTTCAATCCTCAGTACCACATAAAAATAAATAAAATAAAGATATTGTATCCATCTACAACTAAAAAAAATATTTAAAAAAAAAGCTATCTGTGCTAAACCCAAGGCCAACATCATTCCAAATGAAGAAAACTTGAAAGCATTTCCTCTAAAAACTGGAACAGGGGCTGGGATTGTAGCTCAGTTGTAGAGCAGTAGCCTACTACATGTGAGGCACTGGGTTCTATCCTCAGCACCACATAGAAAAATAAATAAATAAAATAAAGGTATTGTGTCCATCTACAAATAGAAAAAATTTTTGAATAAATAGAAACTGGAATGAGATAGAGATACCCTCTTTCACCACTTCTATTTGACATTGTTCTTGAATACCTAGCCAGAGTAATCAAACAAACAAAAAAAAAAAGAAATTCAAGGGATACAAATAGGAAAAGAAGAACTCAAACTATCCTTATTTGTCAATGACAAGATTCTATATTTAGAAGACCCCAAAAACTCCACCAGAAATCTTTTAGAACTCAAAGATGGATTCAAGCAAAGTAGCAGGGTATAAAATTTATACTCACAAATCAGTTGTGTTTCTATACATCAATGATGAAATCAGCTGAAAGAGAAATTAGGAAACTATCCCATTTACAATAGCCTCAAAAAATAAAATAAAATCCTTGGGCATCAAGCTAACAAAAGAAGGCAAAAGACCTCTATAGCAAAAACTACAGAGCATTAAATAAAGAAATTGAAGAAGATCTTAGAAGATGGAAAGATCTCCCATGTTCTTGGATAGGCAGAATTAATATTGTCAAAGTGGCCATACTACCAAAAGCACTGTACAGATTTAATGCAATTCCTATGTTTCCTATGATGTTCTTCATAGAAATAGAAAAAGAAGTCCTGAAATTCGCTTCAAAAAATAAGAGACCCAAAATAGCCAAAGCAATTCTTAGCAAGAAAAATGAAGCAGGAGGCATCACAATACCAGACTTTAAATTATGCTACATAGCTATAATAACAAAAACAGCATGGTATTGGCACAAAAATAGACATGAAGACCAATGAAACAGAGTAGAAAACACAGAGACAAACCCACATAAATACAGTTATCTCATACTAGACACAGGTGTCATAAACATACATTGGAGAAAAGATAGGCTCTTTAACAAGTGGTGCTGGAAAAAACTAGAAATCCTATGCAGCAGAATAAAATTGAAGCCTATCTTTCACCCTCAACAAAACTCAACTCAAAAAGAATCAAGGACCTAGGCATTAGACCAAAAACCCTGTGTCTACTAAAAGAAAAAATAGACCCAACTCTATCATGTCAGCTTAAAAATTGACTTCCTCAACAAAACTCTTATAGCATGAGAAGTGAAATCAAGAATCAATAAATGGGATGGTATCAAACTATCCAGAGCAAAGGAAACAATCAAGAACATGAACTATAGCCTATAGAATGGCAGAAAGTCTTTGCCACCTCTACCTCAGATAGAGCATTAATCTCTAATATATATAAAGAATTCAAAAAACTTAACAACAAAATAACAACTCAATCAATAAATGGGAAAATAAACTGAACATGCACTTCACAGAAGAAGAAATACAACTAGTCACAAATATATTTAAAAAATGTTCAACATCTCTAACAATTAGAGAAATGCAAATTAAAACTACATGGAGATTTCATCTCACTCCAGTTAGAATGGTAATTATCAAGAATACAAGTAACAGGGGCTGGGATTGTGGCTCAGTGGTAGAGCGTTTGCCTTGCATGCGTGAGGCACTGGGTTCGATCCTCAGCACTACATAAAAGTAAATAAAATAATGATATTATGTCCATCTACAACTAAAAAAATATTTTAAAAAAAAGAATACAAGTAACAAATAATGTTGACAAGGATGTGGGGAAAAGGTACGCTCATACATTTCTGGTGGGATGGCAAATTGGTGCAACCATTCTGGAAAGCAGTATGAAGATTCTTCAGAAAACTTGACCAAGTTTTCCCACTCTTCAGCTTATACCCAAAGGACTTGAAATCAGCATACTACAGTGATGTGGCCACATCAATGTTTATAGCAGCTCAATTCACACTAGCTAAGCTATGGAACCAACCCAGGTGCCCTTCAACAAATGAATGGATAAAGAAAATGTGCTACATATACACAATGGAATATTACTCAGCCATAAAGGAGAATAAAATTATGGCATTTGCTGATAAATGGATGGTACTCAAGATTATCATGCTAAGTGAAATAAGCCAATCCCAAAACCCAAAGGCCAAATGCTGTCTCTGATATTCAGATGCTAACTCATAATAAGTAGAGGTTGAGAAGAGAGAAGAATAGAAGTTCACAGGATTATACAAAGGGGAATGATGGGAAGGGAAGAGAGATGAGAATAGGAAAGACAATAAAATGAATTGAACATAACTTTTCTATGTTCATATGTGAAATCACAACCAGTGAAACTCTGCATCATGTACAACCCGAAGAATAGGAAGTTATACTCCATGTATGTAAGATCTATCAAAATACATTCTACTGTCAGGTATAACTAAAAAGAACAAATTTTAAAAATTAAATAAATTAAAAATAAAAATGATAAAAAACAAAGGCAGAATGTTCTCTTTGATATGCGAATGCTAATATACAATAAGTGGGCGAGGGGCAGGGAGAATAGAAGTGCACTGGATTAGACAAAGGAGAATGAAGGGAAGGGAGACAGAATGGGAAAGGCAGTAGAATGAATTGGACAGGACTTCCTATATTATTATATGAACATAAGACCAGTGAAAATCCACATCATGTATAACCATAAGAATGGAATCCTAATTAGAATAAATTTTTATATATGTATGTCAAAATATACTCTACTGTCATATATGTCTAAAAAGAACAAATTTTTTAAAATAGTGCATATTACAATCCCAAAAAACCAAATGCCGAATGGTCTCTCTGATTAGTGGATGCTGATGAATAAGGTAGGTGGGAATGGGAAACATAAGAGAAATAGAGGAACACTGGACGCGACATGGGGGAGGCGGGGGGCAGGAAAGGGGAATTGGTATAGTAAAGATGGTTGATAAAAAAAAAAAA